>SJJU01017118.1:0-13508 GCA_012932125.1 Conopomorpha cramerella
TTTAACAAAAAAAAAAAATCCATATCGGTTCACTCATTCTAAAGTTTTGAGGTAACAAACAAAAAATACAGTTGAATTGAGAACCAGTACAGTCCTCCTTTTTCGAAGTCATTTAAAAGTAAAAAACAATAAATGTATTTCACGCCTTTTAGCCCCAAAGCGAGTAAGGGTCACAGGCCCATCGCCGAAATTAAAGATGAGACTCGTGTATCGAAAAGTTACATTAAGACTAAAGTAAAGGAATAAATAGAAAGACAAAACGAAAAACCAATAAAAATATAACACAAAAGTGACGACTTATCTCAAATTCAAAATGCACACATCAAAAGTGTCTAGGGATCAAGTACATTTTAGACGAATGCAATCAAGAATATACGTATTTACAAAAACTATTCATTCAAATTTATTCAAAATGTGGTGATAAGTCATTGATACAGGTACGAAGGAAATAGGTAGGAGACCAATCCAGAAGATTATAATATTTGATTTAAATAAATTAGATTTTTTTTAGAGCCAAAAATGTTCTTGCTCCCTAGACACTTCTGATGTGTGTAGAGAGTGAAGTGCCCGCTAGATATTCTGTACGTCGATGTGTAGTAACTATTTTCAAGCTTAAAGAAAAAGACAATATTATTTTAAATGCACAGATGCAGGTTCTTCATAAACAAATCACTGATGGCAATTTTCCGGCAATTATACGTTAAAGAAAATGTTTTCTCTACATTATCATTATAGGAATTCCAATAGCGGATCTACCTTTGGTGCAAATTTTCATAGCCCAAAAATACAGTAGGTAAATCTCCTTTGTCGACATATTATCTTAAAAATAAATAGGCTGGAGAGAATGGATGAAAGTCGATTAACGAAAGAGATTTATATGGGTGATGTAATGGGCCGGGTGATTAGAGGTCGCCCCAGAAGGACATATACAGACCAGATTGGTGATGTCCTGGCCGAAGGTGGCGTGAAAAGTACTCGAAACCGGAGGTCATGTATGAAAAGATGTATGAATGTAGATGAAGCGAAAGGTATGTCAGGACCGTGACAAATGGAGATCTGTAGTCTCTGCCTACCCTTCTGGGAGACAGGCGTGAAGTGTATGTATGTATATTTTTTTCTTCCACAGAGTTTAAATCCTTTTTTGTATATAAAAAAATACACTTCACGCCTTTTAATCCCGAAGCGAGGTAGGCAGAGACACTGCGCTTCGAGCGCACCTTGCTGAGAAATTTGATTCTTAACATTGACCCGATCAATGAAACTATAGGACTGCAATTAATATTATAGATATTATATCGCATAGTTAGAACAAAAGTGACACAAAACAAAATGTGTAATTTTATGAAATTGAACCTTAACATAAAAGATACTAAACTTAAATTACAAAGTCGGCATGTTCCGTATTGGGTTATTTTTGTCTAACTATGCGATATATTAGCCAGAACCCACGATACCAATGGGTACTTGCTTTAGCAAGTGCCTCTGCCTACCCCTCTTTGGGATTAAAGGCGTGAAGTGTATATAACCCACGATACCAAAGTGCTGAAGACGGTTTTGTTAATGATTGAATTTCTTTCTTTTGAAAAGTAACATTTTATATCTAAAGTATTGTCCGCCTGTAGTCCAGTTGGTCGGATGCTTGACTTGTAACCGGAAGGTCGCGAGTTTGAGTCCGGCTACTGGACGTGTACCAATGGGACTCTTTTTCAGAGCCTATGTACGCAACGCAACGCTCGTACGGTGAAGGACAACATCGTGAGGAAACCCGCACACCACAAGGTGTGTGAACCCTAAAACGGCGATGGGCTCACCCCCTGTCACGTTGGGTTAAATACGCTTGGTTAACCGTGGGCATTTGCTTATTAAGCAATTGCCTCTGCCTACCCCGCTGTGGGATTAAAAGGCGTGAAGTGTATTTTTTTTATTGTCCAGTACGTCTTTCACTCCATGTGTCATTGCAAAATTACAAACCAAATAGCACTAGAATATTTTTGTATTATATTACATGAAAGATATCGGTATAAAAAAACCGGATGCAAACCCAGGTTCAAATCGCAAGCGCATCCTTAACCTCGACGCCTTCGTCAATCACTCTTTATCTAATCTATCTTGTCCCGCCCGCCCATCACGTCCCAACTAACAGTGCAAAAGAAAAATACTCAAGCACATGCCTACCGTATAAACATTTCCAGTTAATCATCAACTACATACCTATATGTAGCAATATCATCATTAAATATATAGCAAATAAGATAGTTATTTGCTTAAACACATCTCGCGGCTGACACGCCGAGTGCAGTGTTTATTAATAAGCGCACGCGCAGCTCTGCAGCCGCCATTGTTGTGTTGTTTGTTGTTGTTGTCGGTCAATAGTTTTGTTCGGTTTGACAATGTGGTTGATGGTTGCTGTGTGTGCGGGCCTTAGCGTCGCTGGCGCAGGCGCCGGTTTGGGTGAGTGTGAAAATACCCTATTTTTAAAATTTTCCCACTCTTATGTAGAACGACAATATTATTTAAGTAACGTATGTTTAATGCGTATTTATGGATTATAGTAATTACGTACTCAAATTACCTGGATAAGAATCTATTTATTTTTAAAATGCACATATTATGTATAATGGAAATATAGTGCTTTGTAGATCATTTCTGGATTAATAATTGTAGATTATATTAACTATTTATTTATTATTATGATTTACATGATAAAAGGTATGATAGTAGGTGAGGTTGTCGCAGATTAAATAATTATTTATATCAATAACATTTCCACGGATTTGAATAAATTTAGCAGTTACAAATTGTCAAGTCGACATAGCGCATCGGTTTAGTTGAAGCTGAAGTGGCAGTGGGCCGGCCATATTAGCCGTAGAACCGATGACCGTTGGGGCAAACGGGTTCTCGAGTGGAGACCGCGTCTCGGCAGACGGAGTGTAGGACGCCCTCGGGCAAGGTGAACTGATGATATGCGCAAGATGGCTGTCAGAAGCGTGGATGCGAGAGGCTGAAAACAGATGACTGTTGTGTTGTGAAGCAGTGGACAAATACGGGCTGATGATGATGATGTTATTATTATTTATTTAATTGTTGTGATCACGATGAAAAGTGGAGTGAAAATATGAATTAGGATTATTAATACAAGTGCTCTAATTACTAAACACGAAATGTTGGATGTACACACATCAAAAGTGTCTAGGGATCAAGTACGTTTTAAAAGATTGCAATCAAGAATATATTTTACGAAAACTGAATTCATTCATAATTTATTCAAAATGTGGTGATAAGTCATTGATACAGGCATGGGAATTAGGTAGGAGACCAATCCAGAAGATTAGATTTGATATAAATAACTTACATTTTTTTAGAGCTAAAAATTTTCTTGATCCCTAGACACTTGTAATGTATGTTTTCACTTAAAAACTACTGAACAGATTTCAAATACGCTTTTAAAATAATTAACTTATTTATACATCGGATATTGGTAGGCATATACATTTTATCCCGAATTTCCTACGGGACCTGTTCCCGTGGGAAATAAAACTAGCGGATAAAATAGCCGTGCTACATTTAGTGAAATAATAAAGATACATACGCACTTTGTTTGGGAAGTGACCCAGTAAATCTACCCTTGAAATACATTGTAATTATAATCCTAGAACAGTACAAGGTTTCTAACCTTGAGATACATAAAAAAAAAATTATTTTAAAGAGATCGTTGCACTAACTGAGTAGTACCTAAAGGAAAAAAAAACATAATTTTCTTAGTCACTGGATAAAAAAAATACAACAAAGGGCGGAAGCACTAATCCAAGAGTCGTAAATTGAATTGATTCTCAATAATGAAAATAATGGAAACCAACAAACAGTTTAATTAGACTAGTATGAAGAAATTGCGTATCGTAATATTATTATCATAAGGTTAGTGTAATGTTTATTCAGGAAACGTGAGTACTAATGCTACGAAATAAAGCCAATTTTTTGTGCACTTTGTTAGTTATTGTAGTTAACTTTACTATGTAAACTTATTTTATTGTTACTATTTAAACCATTCTTAATGTATATTCTTAGTTCCTACCTCTAGTTTTTTTAACACAATGAACAAGCGTTTGTTTGACCACCATCCTGTCAGATGTTAAGCAGCGACGTGGTCTCCGATGGATTTAGTTTATTTTAGTTTCATGTTGCAGTACCCTAGCAGGGTTTCATGTTGAGACTACACCATAAAACAAACACCTGTTGTACACACATGAGGGCAATAAAATTATTTGAATAAACGAAATCGATACACATGTAGGTACAAAAACTATGTACTTACCTGAGCACATACACTCGCGTACAAAGTCCTCGGTGGGGTAAACAACATGGCTTCTATTTCATAAACGGCTCTGCTAAGAATAGCGCTTGGTCACGGTTGGTTAAACCACGCTTTTTCCACTGACTAGGTTTTTTTTTGCCCCGATAGCGTATCTATCGGTAGTTGGTTGATCCTGGACACCACAGGTTGTTCAGGCCTGTGGGTTGGACGGGACGAGTACCGGATTGTGCATCGCCATCTATCGCGGTACCGTTTGGTGGTGGCGGGAACTCCCGTGATAATTTGGGGGTAAATGCCAATAATCGCCACCCTTGGCAGATGGGTTGGCGATCGCAGTAGTGTTGTGGTTTAACTTACAAAGAGCGCTACTGCCCGTTCTCTGGAGAGTTCCTTCGGTCGCCTCTTACGACCCCCACCACGGGTAAAGTTGGTCTGGGCACATTCGTCATCACCACACGGACACCGTAGTCCTATTGTTCTCAGCCCCGGACTATAGGGCGACTATAAATATAATATAATAATACACTTCACGCCTTTTAATCCCAAAGGAAAGTAGGCAGAAGTATTCGCCTAGAAAATTCATACAATACATATATACGTAGATATTTATGAATTTGCTATCTACGAGATTTTTTTTTTGTTTTTTTTTGTCACTATGAACAAGCGTTTGACCACAATGCTGCCTGATGTTAAGCAGCGATGTGGTCTACAATTATGGAGCACACAAGTAATTAATTTTCATACCAACTGTATGTTTTTTAATGTCGCCTTACTTCCGGGCACTGGTAATATGGATCTACATATATGTATACGTGACTAGTGGACGCCCCGCGACTTCATTCGCGTAGTTTAGTAGTACCTGCATCTCATGTTTCAAGCGTCTATCTTGAGACGTTTAGATTTTTCATTCAAAATAATCTTCCCGTTTATTCCCGTTCCCATGGGAATTTCAGGAATTCCTTTCTTAGTGCACCTCTATGGTAACTAAGCTACGTGCGTACCAAATTTCAAGCGTCTACGTTTAGCCGTTTGGGCTGTGCGTTGATACGTCAGTCAGTCATTCAGTCAGATTTTCCTTTTATATATTTAGATTCTGGAGCGGCCTGTACTCGGCCTCTTACTTCACCCATATACCGAACTAGATATCTTTCGTAAGCCGACGTTCGTTCATCCGCTCCACATGACCAAACCTAATTATATTGTCGACAATTGTGCCCTTGAACGAAAACGTAAGTTAGCAATGCCACGTCGTACGTACGATGCACTATTTTATACATTACTAGTGGACTCGATAGATGTTGTCCTGTCTTAATCTTAATATGTGTATAAAAATACAGTATCATGATGTTTGTTCCCAATGTACTCTTCACCAAGGCTACCGATATTCACAAAAGAGAGAGTTTATATTTCGTGATATCCACTGCTGGGTACAGGCCACCCTGGAGTGCATGCGTGAACCGTTGGAATTTGCAAGCAAGCGAGTGTTTCTGCCTACCCCGCTTTGGGATTAAAAGGCGCGAAGTGTATTTATTCATTTTAAAATGATTAATTTAACGTTGTTCATCTCTTTTAAAATACTATATTACTTAAGCAGAGTTATTATTTTTTAACTATTCTTTCGATTGGCATTATTAAAGGGTAATTTTTGTTTTGACATTTAAGTCGGTTCGATTTCAGAACGAAGCAAATAATTTTTAGAATGTCTATGAATGCAGAATTACTAACTTAAAAAAAAACAAAGTCTTCTTTGACCAAAATTCACTATCTACGATATTTAAAGTACTTCCCCTTCATGTACCATTAGTTTGGGACGCCCTATATATCCCATACTTGTCCACTGCTGGACATAGGCCTCTCCAATTGCACGCCACTGTGATCTGTTTTCGGCTCCTCGCATCCAACTTCTGGCAGCCATCTTGCGTATATCATCAGTCCACCTTGCCTGAGGGCGTCCTACACGGTCGCGGTCTCCGCTCGAAAACTCGTTTGCCCCAACGGTCATTGGTTCCACGGCTAATATGGCCGGCCCACTGCCTGTATATAGATATAGGTAAACTCACGTCCATAACCCTTAGTTGGGTAAACGCAAATTTTGTTGACATTATACCTACATTATAAATCACGTAAAACCAACACGTAGGTACTGTTTTTAGTGCTTCGTTTTACATTTCTATAGCACGTTCATACCTAATTTAGCTGAATTTCAAAGTATCAACTATTAATCCTTACTAATATTATAAATCGGAAAGTGAGTTTGTTTGTTCCGCTTTCACACCTAACCGTAACTACTGAACCGATTGCTTTGAAAGAATACGTAAAGTTACAAGTCCGGATTAAATAATAGGTTACTTTTTATCCCGGGAAAATTGATATTCCCGAGGGAAACTTAGATTTTCCGTAGGAATGATAAGTTTTCTTATAGTTGTCCATTATACCGCAAACATATAACCGAAGACTACGCGGGCGAAGCCGCGGGCGGAAAGCTGGTATGAAAATAATGTATAATACATAACCTAAAACCTAATGTACTTGTTATAAAACAATTAATAATTTCACGTAATCGTTTAGTCATGCGATTGTGCGTAATGTACAGTAAAAAGCAACTAGGAAAATAAACTATATACGTTTAAGTATAACATAAACATTTCTCATTTCTTTTCGAAGTAATTGTTTTCTCAGTAAAGCGTGGAATTACATATTGGTAATCTATAAAATATATAATATATAAAATTTCCATGTCGCAATGTTAGTTACCGTACTCCTCCGAAACGGCTTTACTGATTTTCACCAAATTTTACATAGGTCTGAGAATCGGCTACTATCAATTTTTTATGCATCTGCCTTTTGTATTTCTCCCAATACAGAGAGTACAAAGGCAACTTATTATAGTAAAACAAATGTTTGGGACAGCTAGTAATGCATGCATAAAATAGCAGGGAAACTTTATAATAATGCATATTGGCAAAATAACGTTTGCTGGGTCAGTTAGTAATAAATAATAAAAAAAACTACACTTCACGCCTTCTAATGTACCCAAAGCGGGGTAGACGTACCAAATGATAAATAAAAATAATGATAGTATTAGTAGTTGGTTAAACAACATCGTGATGAAACCGGCACACCACAAGGTGTGTGAACCCTATAACGGCGATGGGCTCACCCCCTGTCACGTTGGGTTAAATACGCTTGGTGAACCGTGGGTACTTGCTTTAGCAAGTACCTCTGCCTACCCCTCTTTGAGATTAAAGGCGTGAGGTGTATTTTTTTAGTAGTTGGTGATAACTTCAGCTCCGCTAGGCAATTTGTGCCTCGTTTGCAATAATGCATCTCCCGTTATTTATGTTAGTGAAATAACATAAATAACGGGTTATAAATAAACGGTAATAAACGTATTAGGACATGCGTTAATTTCAATGCAACGCCAATACATATTTTTCTTATTATTTCTATACCGTCTTTAGTTTAATTACCATGTGGTATCTAAGGCTAGGCCCCTTGTATATTCTGCTTCCATATACTGGAAGCTGCTGTTTCTGACTGTCTGTCTGGCTGGCTCTGATAGGAATCACAGTGATCGTACAGAGGGATTATCCCAGTTAATAATAACCTAGTAGTAAGGTTACAAAATAAACTAGACCTAAAAAAAAGTGTTTTTCGCTTCCGAAGATTTAGTACAGCTAGGTTTTTTTAGTAGCAAACTTAAACAGAAATACTTACATTCCAGAATCCCCTATACTAGGTGTAAAAGGACCCCGAGCAACGGTCTTATAACGTTGACGAGCTCAGAACATTTCTAAGAACATTGCTCGGGGTCCTTTTACACGCAGTATGCTGAACAGAATACATTGAGACGGTCGTGGTGACGTCAAAGTGAATACAATAAAACAACAACAATTATACAAATAATTAAGCAGTTTTCATAATTACAAACACGTTCACAGTCCTTAGTGACGGGGATGTGATTTGGTTACAAGAAAATATGGGAATTAGATTTTAGTGGCGAAGCTAGGGGGTAAGCCGGTAGTTCAAGACAAGCCTATGCCAGGCACATTAACAAATATTTTCAAGGAAATTAAGTAGCGGAGAGACTTATTATAGCTCAAATATTAAGACAAATGAAAAATCTAAATAAGCATTGGTTAAGTGCCTATTTTTCACTACCGACTTACCTCCTAGCTTCGCCACTACTAGATTTATTTATTAAAGAAAACAATAAGGCTTACAGTAAACTTTCAATGGGGAATTTTCAAACTCCAAAAATTGCTTATCTAGATGTCGCTAATAGGTGTCCGGGGGGACTTCTGTCAGTTATATTTTAGTACAGTTTTTTTTAATAATTGGGCAAGTCATTTGTAACATGTAAACAAACGATAAAGAAATTAACTGTCACCTTCAATACTGACTGCTTGAAGTTAGACATTTCCTTGACTTTTATCCCCCTACTACAGCTAGCGCCATCTGTCATAACTAAGAGAAACAAGGGCACTGAAAATTCCCCATTCGCGCTTATTGCAGTCGACTATGGATCTGGCAGAAGATTTACGGTTGAAACTCAAAATTAATGTTTTAGGCATTATTATCACTTCAGACAAAAAACAACTAGTAGTGCAATTCTGAACCCTTAGGGAAAGAATTTTGCAAAATCCTTTCTTACGTAAACACCATAAAATTAACCTCTCTGCAAACTTTCAGCTTAATGCGTCAGTGATGAATGAATGAGTCAGGACTTTGTTTTATGTCTTACTAGTGGACGCCCCACTATTTCATTCACGTAGTTTAGTAGTACCTGCATCCCAAATGTCAAGCGTCTAACTTGAGCGGTTTAGATTTTTCATACAAAAGTATTTTCCCGTTCCTGTGGGATTTCTTTCTTAGTGCACCTCTACGGTACCTAAGTTACGTCCATTCCAAATTTCAAATGTCTTCGTTTCGCCGTTTGGGCTGTACGTTGATATGTCAGTCAGTCACTCAGTCAGTCAGTCAGCTTTTCCTTTTATATATTTAGACTAGTGGACACTCCACGACTTCATTCCCGTAATTTCAGTATTAAAACTACCACATTCTCTATACAGCGACGCGTCTCACAAAAACGGGAGAAAAATATGTCCTTCTCCTGTTCTCGAGTGGAGACCGCGTCTCGGCAAACGGAGTGCAGGACGCCCTCAGGCAAGGTGGACTGATGACATGCGCAAGATGGCTGGCAGAATCTGGATGCGAGAAGCCGAAAACAGATCACAGTGGCGTGCAATCGGAGAGGCCTATATCCAGCAGTGGACAAATATGGGCTGGTGATTATATTATGTCCTTCTCCTAATTCTAAGCTACGTCCCTACCAATTTTCTGCCAAATCAGTTCAACCGCTCTTGAGTTATAAATAGTATAACTAACAAGTCTTTATTTTTACTATATAGATAGATTTGTATGTAGACAGACTACCTTTCAGTTGTGTTAAAAATCGCATCCACGTGTCTTAATCCTATTATACAACGTAGGTATTAATAATAAATTCTTGTAAATACCTATAACGACGCTACACTACCCTGAAACACTACACAAGGACGAGGTTTACTTGGAACAAGCCCGTAACCTGGCCCTCAAAATACCGACTTTTGGAAGTCGTACCTCACAAAAAATTAAATGTGAAAGAATAAAAATTAAATAAAATTAAATACACTTCACGCCTTTTAAACCCAAAGCGGGGTAGGCAGAAGCACTTGCTAAATCAAATGCCCACGGTTCACCAAGCGTATTTAACCCAATATTATATAAATTATAACTCAATATTGTCCACCGGATCTATAGGTGCGAATATAATAAAAGACAAGCTCGAGCTTACCTTTGCTATTTTACTCGACGTTTCGACGCAGTTGCTTGCGTCGTGGTCACGAGTGGGCAATATTGAGTTATCATTTCTGTGTGCGTTTCATTAAAAAAAGAATATAGGTAATAATTTGTGTAAACATGATAATGATACAATAAAAGATAAATGAATTAAAAATGTCCTGTGCATATCTATTAACCTTTACGAAGAAACATGCGACCTGTCGACGACGACGGCGTAATAATAAAAGTTGTATTAACACTTTGGCGGACAGTAAAATAAACACAATAGATGTTTTATTGTTATGACGCCTATAGGCGTTTACTGTCCGGGAAAGAGTTAAACTAAGTCGTGTGTCCTCTCAAGTGTCAGGTAGTTTTTTTTAATCATGTGATAATGTTTTTTATATCATTGTAATTGAACTCCTTTGCCCTTTGCTCTTAGGTGTTTAGCCAATTCATTATCGTTTTATTATCTGATTCTGTAGTGTATTAACTATTCATGTTTTATGTACCTACTACTTACCTACCTTAATTGTTTTTTTTTTAATCACTATGAACAAGCGTTTTGAGGATAACTTAAAGAAAAAAGAACCGACTTCAACCAGTAAAATTTGATATATACATATGTGGTTTTCTCATGGATGCCAATGTTGGAACTGAACCAAATTTATATGGGACCAAACGGGAAGCACCAGCTTTCAAATAAAAATATACATACGTAAAACTTATTAAATGGAAATTCTGAGTGCTTTTGTATGTACACGAGTACATAAGTATTAATTTTTTTTTAATTAAAACACAATGAACAATCGTTTGACCACCATCCTGCCTGATGTTAAGCAGCAATTAAGTATTCTACCTAACACTGATATTGTATGATCTCTCATTCCACTTATCGATGGTCCCTATTAAGAAAGTCGGATCTACAAAACGAAACATATTCAGAAGAGAAGATAGAAGTTTGTTTCGGATATTAAAACTAAACTACTTGTGGTACATACTTCAAATTTACAACAGCGTATAATCTTTGGTATCTTTACGTGATGTAATATATGTATAAGTTTATAGATCTTAATATCGCTAATCTAAAGGTGTAGAAAAGTAAATATTCCTAAAATTTGTACTACCGACATTTTTAATTGGGACCATCGTTATGACACTTCACGCCTTTAATCCCAAAGAGGGGTAGGCAGAGGCACTTGCTAAAGCAAATACCCACGGTTCACCAAGCGTATTTAACCCAACGTGACAGGGGGTGAGCCCATCGCCGTTATAGGGTTCCGGGTTTGGTGTGCGGGTTTCATCACGATGTTTCTTCACCGTACGAGCGTTGCGTTGCGTACATTGCTCTGAAAAAGAGTCCCATTGGTACACGTCCAGTAGCCGGACTCGAACCCGGGACCTCCCGGTTACAAGTCAAGGGTCCGACCAACTGGACCACAGACGCTCACCAAACTTTAAGTATTGAGTATTAAACTTGGTCGCAGTGCTGTCGGCTACCCTATGAGTTGCTGGCCTCAGTCTTATTATAGCAATGACTGTTTTTATGTAATGTTGCAAACAGTTAAAGTAACCATGGCACTGAACCTTCCATTCACTGAATTAACTGACGTCGCCATACGATCTAGGTTTCTAAGCTAAGTTTTATCTGTCTCTTTCGGTTTCAAACATTCTGACAGGGACGCCAATAATTTGTCAAAGCTTTTTGTACCTAAATATTGCATTTTAGCATCACACGCGATAAGATTTAATGGTAATTATTTTCCATCTACGCGAAGAAATTCGCAATTGTCCAGTTTAAGGAGATATATATCTAGGACAGGGCTTGAGGTCTTGAGAAGGTTACGCAATTGTTTTTAGTGCATACTTTATCCTCTTGTTGTTTGAGTTGTGAATTTTCTATATTTAACAACAGAAAGAGTTTTTTTTTTAATGAAACGAGCCCTGAGATTTTATTAAAAGTTTAAACCGGCGCAAAAATGAACCAAAGATAAGCATTCAGCTTACCATCGGTGTTTGCTCGACGTTCCGAATTTCGATACAGTTACATGTGCCGTCAGCTCCTGGCCATGGCCTAAGGCAGACATTACACGCTCATGCAAGCGTCATTCAATTCCATCAGTCATGATTTATGGAATGACTACTAATACTAATTCAAACATCATTCACTATATTAGACGATAGGAAATCTGTCAATCACAATCATGACTGTGTTAAAATTGAGATCAAAACGTATCGTCTAATGTCTGCCTAACAGGCTAAAACCTACAAAAGTTCCAGTCTGAATTGGAACGATTATAAAAGAAATTCGTTTCATCTCTTTCTTTTCCCACTATAGCACGTGCGTCAAGAATGTCACCATATAGAACAAATACGCACTCTGATTGGCTGTTATGTCGCGCTTCGTGGGACTCAGGTTAACTCAACAAGTGCCCAGCAGTTCCGGACATAAGAATAGGACTGAGGTTTTCCCTTGCCTGTCGTAAAAGGCGACTGAAAGGGCGTAGGCCCTAACACGGGCCCTGAGTGGTGACGGGGGTACCGTGGTGACCCTGTTACCGTCGTACGACATCGTGAGCTGGGGGTGCGTAGATCGCCCCCATTCCTGTGACGGTCCGCGAGGGCCTAGCGCGGCTGGGGCCACCCTTGGACGTAGTGGCCCAGGCTGTTCCGGGAGCCCCGGCAATAGCTCGGGAGCGGTCACCGTGGGCTTTAATGGATGCCAGTCCCACATAACCCCGCTGCTGTCCCCGTTAGCGGTGGGGTATCTACATATAACGGATTTCCCCACGATACAAAAAAAAGTTTAATTCAACAAATCGCAGAGCGTTTTATGTCTCGTCACTTTATTCTTGAAGCGCTGTGCTAGGGGGGCTGGTACTATCCTTCCTACTAATGGTTGAAAACTCGTATGAAACGTATATAGACACTTAAAGAGTTCAATTGTTTTAATTGTCCATACTATGGACAAATCCACTTCCATTAGATGTTTTGGCGACAAGGAGTGTCTCACTTTTCTTGCCGACCGTACACTAATTGCTAAGGTTCAAATGTTAAACTAACGGACATGATTGGAGCGTTCCTTTTAAATAGCTATAATGCTTATTAAATGTCAAGCTAGCAAGTTTTCATTGATGTGAGGCGGGAGTTTTCATTAGTTTTTTTTTCCTGCATGAAACGAAGCGCCATTTCAGCAATCTCAATTTGCGATAATCGCGGTTAGGTGACATGGAGAGGAACCCAGGGTCAGAAGAAAAACTACCTGTGAATAATGCAACGCGATATCATAATTTGTTTAATTCAAAGAAATTTGACAGTTCCTAATGTGTACAATCTGATACTAAATATTCTATATTTATCTTAACGAGCAATT
>SJJU01017123.1:0-11076 GCA_012932125.1 Conopomorpha cramerella
AGAGTCCCATTGGTACACGTCCAGTAGCCGGACTCGAACCCGCGACCTCCCGGTTACAGGTCAAGTATCCGACCAACTGGACTACAGACGTCTGCCACTATCCTGACACATCTCTCTTATCTCGTTCACATTAATAAAACAATCATTTGGTACAGGCACGTCGGTTGTTTAGTACTTTATACTCTACCAGACGTCGCCGAATTGGTCGGTGAAGGTTCAGCTAGCTGGACGGATTGGTTGGGTGGGTCTTGCTTGACGCAATTCCTTCAGGTACTTCTAGGACATCCCAGTATGCGACACGGAGGTCATCGTGGGGACTTAGATAGTAAGAGTCCAACACTACCCCGTTCATTGTCCCCATAGCGGCGGGGTGTTCATAAGGATTCCTCCACGTAAAAAAGGCTACCTTTACACACATACCCACTCATATTTCTTAAAGTTATTCATCCTCTGCTTAAACTTTATTGCCATAAGTTCATTCCAGTAGGATAAAGAAAAACATCTCGAAGAAACCAGCATGATCCTATTCAAGAATAGTTTTACCAATTACAAATGAGTTTACTTATAAGATATATCCAACCCATTCATTGTTCCAGGTGGATTTGAAACATATGGACCAAATGCCGGGCTCATCCCTGGTGCAGTACGGCATCGACTTGAGCGAGTTCTACTTGTCAGTGGAGTGGGACATCCTCGAGGTGCCTGCCACCAGGAATGAGGAATACTATCCTTGTTGCAATGATCCATTTTCCGGTAAGTGAGTTTTTGGGATCGGTTTTGAATCTTGTGAGAAGTAAAAGTTTAAACCGGGTATTACGACGCGAAAATGAAGCAAAGATAAGCATTCAGCTTATCTTCGTTGTCAGCTCGTGACTACGGCACATGTAACTGTGTTGAAACGTCGAGCAAAATACGAAGGTAAAGGTTACGCGAAATTAACCATTCGCGCTTTAATACCCGGTTTAAACCTTTAGTATAATGTCAGTGCGCGTTTGTTTAATGATTTGTGAGAAGTAGACTTGGAAGTTAAGACTGACTGGGCGAAACACTTCCGGCACTTTTACTTTTGTTTTTAACCCCCGACGCAAAAACGATGGGGTGTTATAAGTTTGGCGTGTTAGTGTGTGTATGTGTCTGTCTGAGGCAACGTAGCTCCCAAACGGATGATCCGATTTTGATGCGGTCCTTTTTGTTTGAAAGCTGGTTTGATCCACCGTGTTCTTAGTTATGTTTGATAGATATTTGTTTACCCACTCAAAAGTTATGGGTGTTGAAAGTGGGGATGAAAATACGTAGATGTCATCTAAAAATAAATACAAATCGGGGTCTAAAAATAATTACCTTTTTATCCGCAGACATAACATTCAAGCTGACGATGCGCCGTAAAACCCTCTTCTACACGGTGAACCTGATCATCCCTTGTGTGGGGCTCACCTTCCTCACCGTGCTCGTCTTCTACCTTCCCTCGGACTCGGGAGAAAAGGTCAGCAGAACTACTGAGACTTTCTTACTTCATAACGTGTTTTACTTTTGTGGGATTGTTACGATTTTGAACACGTGGAAATTAAAAAATCAGCGACGAATTGCAAACAGTGTTTTTCAAACCTTTATGACATCATGCAGGGCGTAACATTTAGGTGTGTATGGTATAGTAGTATTGAAACGTTTGAAAATATAAACCAATATCGACTTTGAACTGGCAATAGGTCCTATCTGATTATAAAAGTTCATGCAAATTTCCAACCAAAAAATACTAACTGACATAGTCATACTAATCAAATTCGTATCATACTGACGGTTTTGATAGGACGTATTGACAGTTCATAGTCGATATCTTTTCTAAACTATAATGACCGTTTGTGTAAAAGATAAACTATCATCATCATCAGCCCATATTCGTCTACTGTTGGACTCAAGATAGGATAAACTATGCTTACTGGTAATTATTTCAGAATTTGGGCCTATGCCATAAATTTTACAAGAAAAAAGATTTTATTCGTGGAGCTTTCGGTTTAAAATAAATGGGTTGTATTATAATGGGATATATAAAATCGACCATGGATTTTTTTTTTAATGAAACGCGCACAGACATTGTAACTCAATATTGTTCACCGGGTATATAGGCGCGAATATCATGCTCGTGACGTGACCACGACGCTTGCAACTGCGTCGAATCGTCGAGTAAAATAACAAAGGTAAGCTCGAGCTTGTTTTTGATTATATTCGCGCCTATACACCCGGTGCACAATATTGAGCGACCATGGATCTCATGTAGTTTCTGATTTACACCCTTACTAATGTCCAAACAAACTGAAAACTACGCGGCCAAAATATTCGTGAATCCTCGAGTAAATGTTGAATTTGTCACCAGATATCACTCTGCATTTCCATCCTCGTGTCGCTGACTGTGTTCATACTCGGCTTGGCGGAGATCATCCCGCCGACGTCATTGGCCGTGCCGCTCCTCGGGAAGTATCTGCTCTTCACCGTCATACTGGTGTCGCTCAGTGTGTGGATGACCGTCTGTGTACTTAATGTGCATTTCAGGTAAGCTATTAGCATGCTTCCTAATATCGTGCTTAGAGTAATTCCAGTACTGTTTACTAATCTTTTTATTGTTCACTAGTGGACGCCCCGCGATTTCATTCGCGTAGTTTCAGTATTTCATACAAACTATAACCCCCTCTATATAGCGAAGCGACCAACAGGATCGGGGTAAAAAGTCCTATGTCCGTCTCCCGGTTCTAAGCTACCTCCCCACCAATTTTCAACCAAATCGGTTCAGTCGTTCTTGAGTTATAAATAACACAACTTTCTTTTATATATATATAGATTACTAGAGGACCTGAGGCACGTGGTCTTATCTTAAATATGAATCACCATCAGCTTATATTCGTCCACTGCTAGACAAGGCCAATTGGACGCCAACTATGAATATTAATTTAGATGTAGTATAATGCCTCATGAAATATGTTTATAAGTACAATTTTTTTCTTTCATGAGAATCTTCTCCCGACGTCAAAGAGGACAACAAAAAAATATTTAGTAAAATTGGTTCAACTGTTCTCGAGAACTGCGCTTAGCTTAGTTTTAGAGACTCATTCTTCTCAACAGTCAGTCTAAGTTAGTAGCATGCTTCCCAAAGCTTTGACTCAAAATGTAACGAATAATATTACCGGAATCGCTCTAAGTGCATGCCACTAAGTAATAAAATTACCTAGGTTTCAGTAACCTACCCAAAGCCCAGTAGTCCAATTCTTGTCGTCATGCACGCGTACAGTCTGCCAAGAATCTGGTTTAAGGTGGAAACTCATATGAATTTTACATTAACCCTTTACCAGGCAGAGGGAATATAGATCCCACCTAATTTTAAACTTAATTCCATTAAAATACAGTCTAAAATCAATAAAATTAGGTGGGATCTATATTCCCTCTGCCTGGTAAAGGGTTAAGGTTTATTTTTTGAGTGTCGCAATATAATTTATTTAGTGACACAGGAAATGTCATCAAAACGGTCATTTACTGCATCGTGATATTTAAAAATGTGACACTGTTAAAATATCAATCGTATTACTAAGAAATCTATTCGCAATAACAATATATTGTGAAATATCGCGTTGCTGCAGTATATGAGCATTTAAGTGATATACCATTTACTTGGCCCACTGTTACCTCCAGAGAAGTCCGCGCTCTCATCTAGCTCGCTCGCTGTAGGTACCCCGTGGTGAAATTTCACAACTGACAATTGCCGATGTCGTGTTCGTTTTCGGCAGTTGCCCCTAAATCATTTTACTAACTAGCAAGTGTGTCAGTACATTCATACATAAACTGACGCCTATGATCCCTACCAATGGTGGACAAAATCTTTGGAGATATGATTCCTCCTAGGTCACTTTTAACCTGGAATTAGATGAACACGCTTGGTAAACCGTGGGCATTTGCTTACTAAGCAAGTGCCTCTGCCTACCCCGCTTTGGGATTAAAGGCGTGAAGTGTATTTTTTTTTAGTTTAACAAACTCACTGATTAGTGGGAAGTACTGTGTAATATCTATCGTTGCATACTGGGAACAGGGCTTCCTATCTTTCTTAAGTAGTTTCTTCAACAGCTGCTTCAAAGTCACTCACCACTTCTTCGGGACTCGGTGAATGAATTTATATTTGGACTTCAAAAGAGTTTGACTTATAGAATTAATACTTTTCTTTGACCCATGCGTCTAACTGGCCAGGATTAAATCGTTACAGTGTGACCCTAATGAACAAGTATGCTCCACCGTAGACCACATCGCTGCTTAACATCAGTCAGGATGATGTTCATTGTGATAAAAACGACCTATTTTTTCTTCTGAGTCCATGTTAGTGTGTTTCAATGAAAATAGGTTGAAGAAGAGATGAAATAGTTAGATCATTTTTTATATTTTGTCTTAAGCTATGGTATTATTACTGTAGGTACCATTAAATGTTTGGAAGTTGGAAATTCTGAATTTTCAGGTAGATGCTGTTTAATTTGTAACGTACGAAGTGAAGAAACTTTTGGGGTCTGTAACAAGTTTTTTGATAGATAGGTCTACACTTATAGGTCCGCAACCTGCAAATCACAAGTTAAGTATCCGACCAACTGGACCACAGACGCTCAGAAAAGCGTACAAGAAACAGTTTTGAAACAAAACAAACAAAATTGTCTACTACCATTTGTTTGCCCAGTGTTTAAAATACATTGGACAAGCAAGAAGCCGCTTACTAAGGCTTGCCTGTCGAAAAAGTGGAGCTCATGACCATCCACCCTGAAGCTTGATTAGGGGTTTGACTTTTACCGAGTGCATCGCGTGGCATCGTTTTGATGAGCACGCAAAACATGCCTGCCAACTGGTTCATTTCCTTCGACAAATGGTTCGAGAGTACAATGTTTAAAATGCAATATGTTTTTTTTCAGGAATGTTTTATTTTGAACTTCCACTCTGATAAGTACTCTACTTTCTCTACTAATGAGAGTAGGATAAAAATTACGTTTGTCATGACGTTCATCTTATTCATGAATTTTCTTCGTGGTCTTCGTTTTCTTCTTGAACTGTTGCAGAGGACTGCACTGATTTTATGTAGCATTTCTGCCCTCGTCGACAAACCGATGGAGAGTCACGTAATCGATATTCACTTTAATGCCACGTCAAAAAAATTGACTTCAGGTTGAAAGTAGTGAAAACTGCTGTCTAGTTGATTTGTGTATGCAGATGAAAGGGGCATAAAGCCATCATACCTCTAACGCGCCCACCAACCGAGCCATTCAGATTATTAACAATTTTCTCGCAAGTTGCCAAGAAGGTGATATCTTTCTTAATTCTATACCAAAACTGGTTCGATTATACAGGGAGTAACCAAGTCCTGCAGTGGGAATTGAAGGGCCTATAGAGAAAGCCTCTATTAATGGAACAACATAGAGGAAATTAAGACTATTTTCATATAAAGGAATTAAACTACTTATCGAATTTCATGACCACTTACTGTTTTCGATATCAATACAAAACGCCGCCCATCCCTTAAGTAAACAATGAAGGAAACGACTTTTGAAATACTAACCTAAGCACGACGATTACCAGCGACATCCACTTATGAATATTGTATTATACGAGTAATTGATTTACATTTGATGAACTACATAGCAGCATCACACAAAGATCACAATAAATTCACAATAAAACTTAATCATATCAACATGTTTTGGTTGTAGATGGGTGACATGTAACCGTCAATCAGACGTCAGAAACTAAGCATAGATTGAATCATAAAATTGCCATTGAAAAAAATAAAGTTAAGAAAATAAACTAAAGTATGGGCATTCCACACTTTGTCGCGAATATACTAAAGATTAATGAGTAGCATGTAGGTAGAGATGAAATTTTCATTCTCTTATTGAAAATGGCTTTCTACAGCAATAGCAGTATTGGATCATTTCCGCATAAATCCATAAACGAGTACTACAATTTTTCAAAGCCGAACTCTTACAATTCGTGGAGTCCCTAATCATATGAATAGGCATTCTGTGCTCAAACGAACACGCCTATGCATTGCTGCTGAAGGTGGACCTATAGAGCCTTTTTTGTAATAGCTTCTACTATTTATTTATACTTTTACCATTTTTTAATAATCATCTTTAAGATTTGCATTTTAAACGCTTGTGTTTTTTAATTAACTTGAAGCATTTTTTGTAGCTCGTACCAAATCTCAGTAAATATTCAGTCTATTTTAACAAATTGAGATTTTATATATCAACGACGATCGAATGTGATTCGACGACTTAATTTCTTTACCTACTTTCATGTGAATGATCCTTTGGACCAAACATTACAGTAATTTGATCACAGTGACAATTTTGACAAATCAAAGATAAACAAATATGTAGGAAATAAATAATAACCATAATTACGAAAAATAAGAAATTGCATTGAAAAATTGTATGAAACATGCGGAATAATGTGAAAAAACTCATGGAAGACTTGCATGTTTTGGAGGAGCAGCTAAGTTCGCTTTATTAGTTCGTGGTTTAAGCAGAAAATCATTGTTTGTGTTATGGGTTGTGTTCTGCTTTCTACTATACCTACTACGATCTTGAAACCGAACCTTTATTTACAAAAATCATGGGCCTTGTGACCCTTGATATTGAGCCATATAACGACCCATGAAGAGCGAACAAGTAAACTTATAAAATTTCGCTAATAGTAGGAAAGTTAGTAGGTTCCATCTACGGACAACATTTAACAATTATGGGAGAAATTTCTATCGATATACATGGTTATTTTTTTTTTTTTCAAACGCTGGAGGGTTCTAATCATGTTCATTAAAGTCAAATTAAATTTTGTTACTCCCTGTATAAAACTTTTGTTAATGTAAATAATTTTGAAATGTAAATGTTATTAGTATTGTAAATGTTCTTATTTAGTATTGGCTTGTTCTTTATTTTTTATTCTATCTTTTTCCTTTTTTTGTGTTAGTTTTTAAATTTTTATTTCTTAGTAGGTACCTATATATTTTTGTTATTATTCAGAATGTTCCCAATATGCGAAAATTGTTAAATTACTGTAAGCCTTATTGTTTTTTAAATAAATTAATAAATACCTCTGCGTAGTCACCAGACTTAGGAGCTTTTGCTTTCAATTATCACGCAATTAAATATTTTCCGAAGTGCCCTCACCGAAGTGTCCTGGCCGAAGGTGCCGTGAAAAGTATTCGAAACCGGAGGTCATGTATGAAAAGATGTATGAATGTAGATGAAGCGAAAGGGGCATGTCAGGACCGTGACAAATGGAGATCTGTAGTGTCTGTCTACCCCTCTGGGAGACAGGCGTGAAGTGTATGTATGTATGTATGTATGCCCTCAGGACTGGTTTTCCACTAGCAATCAAGAGTCGATGTGAACCCTGGCTGTTTTTACCTAGATTTTTGATGTTTCTTTAGCTCTTTGAGGGCTAATTTGTCAGCCTATTTTGTAATATGGGCAGCTAATCTTTTAACACAACCCGAGATCTGTTCAGACTTCGAAATGCACTCAAACCTTAGCTTTAGATTCACTGTCGTGGGCAGTTAACTCTACAGGTTTTTTTATACTTCATGCCTTTTAATCCCAAAGCAGCGTAGGCAGAAGTACTTGTAAAACGAATGCCCACAGTTCAACAAGCGTATTCAACCCCACGTGACAGGGTATGAGCCCATCGCCGTTGTAGGGTCCAAATACCCGATGGTGTGTGAGTTTTACGATGTTTTTTCTTCACCGTATGAGCGTTCAAGTATTCGCAAATCAAGTAGGTATTCTATTATCCACTGAACCACAGAGTAGCTCTTAGGATTTTTTTCGTTGTCATTATGATATATTATTCAGTTGCCTGTAAAATACCAATGTGAAACAAATAGACCTTACATATTTATTGAAGCTTCTGAAACGGATCCGGAAATATCAAGCTATGTAGTAAAATTAAGGCATTATCTATCGGGAACGCCGCGTCAGCTAGCCAAACAAGCTGAATTCCCGCACATAATCTACCGGCCACAAATAAAAGCGTCTATTCCATAAATCTTCCCTTTTGTTATTTTGTCAGGCCGATAACAAAGCATCGATGTAAAATATGGCCGCCCGGTAAAACACTGTAAGTCACAAAATGAATTTTATAGCACACACCGATGTACGGTTCAGAAATTGATTTTTAGATGAACAATCGCGAATTGGTAGCGGCGTAGTATTAGTGTTTTGTTGTTTTTTATTATTATTTATTTGAAATATGGGACATATGTTCAATGATCGGCGGTAAAGATTTGCACATCAATGGGCTAAATTCTTTTTATTTTTTCGCATCTGTAATCCAAAAGCTGGGGTAACAAGGTAAAGTAAAGTATGCAAAAAGTATTGTATAATAAAGGCAAAAGTATTGGCACTTCACTTCACGTGGAATGTTTATGTGAGGAGGGTTCTCTATGTCGAAGAAAATTTACATACACACATCTAAAGTGTCTGGGGATCACGAGCATTTTTAGCTCTAAAAAAATCTAATTTATTAAAATCAAATCTAATCTTCTGGATTGGTCTCCTACCTAATACCCCATGACTTATCACCACATTTTGAATAAATTATGAATGAATTCAGTTTTTGTAAAGTATATTCTTGATTGCAATCTAAAATGTACTTGATCCCTAGACACTTTTGATGTGTGTGTATGTGGTAACACTTCATATGATCACTAAAACATTAGAACCTAAGGTTTTTACATTGTGAAAAGTAGAAAATTTATTTATTTCTCCAACACTTAATTATTACGGTTATTCTTACAACACAATGCCAATGAATATATAAGCCAATTATACATTCATCATCAGCCACATAACGTTCACTGCAGGACGATGGCCTCCTCCAAATGATTTCCGTCATTTGGGAGAAATGCCAATAATCGCCACGCTTGGCAGGTGAGTTGGCGATCGCAGTGGTGTTGTGGTTTAACTCACAGAGAGCGCTGCTGCTCGTTCTCTGAAGAGTTCCCTCGGTCGCCTCCTTTGACCCCCACGACGGGAAATGTTGGGCTGGGATGGTGACACAATATGTTTTTCTATTCGCCGTCACCACACACATAGCAATACATAAACACTATGATTTAACCTTTTTAAAACATAAAAAACACGTCACACTTTTTAATACCAAAGCGGAGTAGGCAGAGGCACTTGCTAAAGCTAATGCCCACGGTTCACTCAGCGTATTTAACCCAACGTGACAGGGAGTTTTTAAAACATATCAAATATTCAATTCATTCAATTCATTTACGGTCTTCGTGAATACGACCATGTGTCCAAATTTCGCGCCAAGCTCAAGTGGCTCCCCATCCACCTGCGCCGGAATGCCCACGTCCTCTCTCTTCTTTATACCATATTATTTAATCCCACTGCACCTAATTATTTAAAAAGTAAATTCCAATTTATTAGTTCTTCTTCGTCCAGTAGTCGCTCTATGCGCTCTTAACACTTAAATGTCCCGAACATTCCCAACAATTCTTTCACAATTCTTTCACTGTTACTGCAATCCGACTGTGGAACTCTCTCCCTTCTTCACATAAGAAGTTTGAAAACGGCTGAATCTTTCAAGGTCAAACTTAAAGAACATCTCAACTACTGACTATTTGCCATTTACGCGGACCAAACGGTTTGCTTTTGACCACTTTCATAGTGCGAACCACCTGGATGTGGAACGACTTGCCGGAGTCCTGTGTTTCCTGCGCAGTACAGTCTGAAGGTATTTAAGTCGCGGGTGAATAGGTATCTAATGAACAAGTGTGCTCCATCGTGGACCACATCGCTGCTTAACATCAGGCAGGATGGTCGTCAAACGCTTGTTCATTGAAATAAAAAAAAAGACTAAAAACTGTGCGAAACAAAATAACTTCTACATACGAAAGTACACTAATTATTTTACAATTTTAATGAAAAACTTCAGCGCGTACCAACGACGACGTCGAAGCTTGCAAATGCTCTAAAAGTTTACCATACCTTGTAATTTCGTAATACGAGGAAAGTTTACTCATTTAACTCCTGTACAAATTCACGTGCGAAGAACGACTGAAGCCTTGTTGTTGGGTACTTGGATTTAGAATCGAAAGGTTGTGCTACCGATTCCAGCTGAGGTATATTTTAACCGACTACAAAAAGGAATACATAAATAAATATTGGCATGAACCATGGCTGATGATGATGATGAAATAAATATTTTACAACAGCATAACCTAATACCCCCATCGCGTTTTTACAATAGGACAACCAGGAGAACGGCAAAACGTCATCTATACCAGGCAGTGGCGGGCCGTGAAATTTTCATCAGGGTAAGCTGTCTCCTATGAGTAGGTACATACGACACAAAAATAACCTTAAGTAGGTACCAATTTTGTGCCAGACTACAAAATATTTCAATAGAAGATCACAACATCAATCACTAGTGTAGCAAAATTAATATCTAATTACGTTACGTCCCAAAATTTTGCTAAGCAGCTGATTCAGGCGCTGTATGCCAGAAACAAAACTGAACAGATCGTTGTGGAATGTGGATGCCTTCCTCTTCCCAAAGCACTACATAATAACCTTATTCTGCCTACCTAAGTAAATACACTAAAAAAACAAGAAACTACCTCATAATACCTTGTGTTTGCTCCAAGTTCAAATAAAAACAATCCCGGCGAAATTCGTCCGCGACTCTGCATTTTTCACTCATATTTAGTTCAGAGAATCGACCCACATTTGTAAACAAACACTTTTACACACATCACTTTCACCTTAGTCTCCATTTTTGTCTAATTTAATTATTTTATAAAATAAAGGCGCGAATGAACGTACATAACATAACCTAAAACAATGCATACTCCAATATAAATAAACAATACTGCAATATGTCAACATGGCCGGCTCCTCTCTCGCTCGCTCACACACACGACACACACTCTTTCTCTGTCGTACATAATTTCGCACTGTCAAAGCATTCTAGCCCTTATTATTCCAATAATGTATGAAAAAACGCGGAAGAAGCTGCGCTTACGCTGTGGCGTTAGTTTCTCCATAT
>SJJU01017124.1:0-16033 GCA_012932125.1 Conopomorpha cramerella
GTTTTAGTGACACAGGAAGTGTCATCGAAACTGATAGACCATTTTCTTGGCCGACCGTACTACTAAACTATGCGAATGAAATCGCGGGACGTCCACTAGTAATCTATGTTCTGTTACAAAATTTCCACAGTTACGAAATAAACTGTGAGTAAAACCGCGAGGCGCAACTAGTTGTTTAATATTAAGAATGCCGATTCATGCTTGCATACATGCTCTGATGATCAACATGCATGAGTTATCAAAATCTGATCAGTTAATCCTGAACCGAAGAATGGAATGACTTTCGTGGTTGTTTTTTTTTCTTGGTATAGTAGGTAAGTACTTTGCTCCGCTTTGTTGTTTGCCTCTATAGGGCAGAATGGTGCATTAATTTTTGTATCAGCAAATGCAGTCGAATCCTTAAAATAAACCTATTTAGTTTATCAAATGATAAACAAAGTGAATCACATTATGTATATCTTATGATAAAAAAGTTAAGTAATGTCGTAGGTAGGCAATTACGCGAAAAAAATAATGACGGGGATATCTATAGGTACATACTTAAATTTTTCTGCGCGATCTCCCTTCGGTTCACTCGTTGCCAATAGAGCAAATTATTTCGATACATAAACCAGTGAATATTTGACAAATTCCCTTATTTTTTTAATCCTTTAAGGGTCATAATATGTACGAATAATAATGGTTATCTATTCCGATGATAGACGAAGCTAAACTTAACTTGTCAGTTGCATGATGTAAATATGTCAATTATCTTTGTACTGGTGGCTAATCCTAAAAATGTTCTTGGAATATTATGTAAATACATAATAATATTGCATGTTTTTCATATTAGTGTCTGGTTTTATTCTAAACGCCTGTTTCGGGTTGCTAAATGTTTTTGGTATAAGGGGTTTATATATTATATACATATATTTTATATATACCCCTATAAACCCAGTGTAATATTGTATACATATATTTTATATTGACCTACTGCAATTTGTGGATGACAGTTGACGATGACCGTGATGCATGGCGAAATTGTTGTTGTAAAAAGGTTTACCTATTGCAGGGAAGCCAAGCGTGGTATGTCAATGTAAAGTTCGTTAACCCTCAAAGGGACAACCTGACAAAATCTACAACACTGACATCCGAACCAATGCAGCGGTAGAACGAGCTAGAAATCTAAATATATAAAAGGAGAAACTGACCACTCACTGACACAAACTGACAACATCTGACAACAGCTTGTGACGCTGCTTAACATCAGGCAGGATGGTGGTCAAACGCTTGTTCATAGTGTAAAAAAAAAATCATCGCACAGCCCTAAACTTAACTACACAGGCTAAACTTAAGTACCTGAACACACACGGGAACTTAGCTTAGGTATCGTAGGAGTGCACTAAGAAAGGAATTCCCGATATTCCCACGGGAACTAGATTTATCGAGAAAAACCGTTTGTATGAAATGTCTCAACCTAAGAAGCTTAAATATGACAGGATTTGGAAAAAATCCCACGGCAACAGGAATAATATATATTGGTAAAACAACATTTGCCGCATCAGTTGGTTTTCTGTATACAGATGTCAGGAGTTATGAGATGCTGTTGTTTCATTACTACGCCTAAATTTTATCATTACCAATAATCAAGCATGTGAAAGCTCTTCTCCTAAAGGTTAAGCAGCGGAGTGGTCTACGATAGACGCCTACCTATTAAGTACTTTGACTCGTTCATAATTTTTATGATGCATTGATTTTTTTTATCAAAGTAGTGTTTTTTCTTACATACAAAAATAACTAAATATGGACAATGACATTAAACAACTGTTCGCAAAGTACAATAATGATCATTCTGTGACTTTTTTTGTCCGTGTTACGTGCTGCACGTAGTAAAGCTTCCGCTGCACCACTCCTGCGCACACGACCGCGCCCCAACCAGCCGTGACGAGGTGGAGTGCCAGCTTTGGGGCCGCGTGACGATATTTGTTCGTACCTGTCCCCTACCATGAACTTTTACGTGGTAATTGTTTTTAATTTGTATCTGTTTTATTTGAAGTTAGCGTCGATATGTATTTTTTTTATTCTCGGTAGCGTTATTCACCGAGAGGCCCTAGGCCGCAAATAAAATGCGTCTCTAAAATTTGTGCATTTCTCTCTTTAAGTGACTGTTTATAATTATTTTAGATAGTGGGTCTGGCAATGTTTCACCGCCACCAAATCACTTATTTTCCGAGCGTGTTTGTACGTAAAGATTTTTCCTTCAGTAGTATTGAATAATATGCGGGGTAAATTTTAAAGAATTTTACGTATTATGTTTAGTATATGAACAGATACGCTATAGAGCTCTCCATTTAGGTTATGACCTAAAGGTTAGTAATGCAATTGTCGTCATTTTCCTTGGCAGATCTGCACTTTCGTTTAGACGCTTTGCTAAGGGGATAGACAAGACAAGCTACAAAAAAGTCCGCTTATTCACTAGTACGGCCACGTTCTGACTGGATAGATACTGTGGCATTGCCTAGAGCTAGATAGAGGGGACGGTTTAAGAGACACCGCCTTGATGTTGTCCAAAAAGTAACGCCCGTTGCAGAGCGAGCAAAGTGGAGATGAAGAAGCTGGAAGCTAACTTCAGACCTATACGTGAAAGCGAGTATATTATTGGGAATGACACTAACAACCAGGCGATGATGTTGGAAGTTGGTTTAGTAAATAGTTGAACAAAAGACAAATGCCGTGGGGAAATTTGTAATGAACTGTTTGGGATTCGAAAATGACAAGTGTGGTGCTGAGTAGATAATAAAGACTGAGTAAGTAGTGTTAAGTATGCAGTCACAACATCAACATGCGCAGAAATATTGTCAGGTATGTGTAGACTCTCACCTACCTACCTAAATACTTGGAAGTGTACACGCCCTTACAACAAAGGTAGGTAAAATGTTATTGCCAATGAAAACAACAGGTACACATTCACACTGACACTAATACTGTTAAGTTGGCACAAAACAATAGTTACGAAAAATGCTGAATGACTTGAAACGCAGTTGCTATAGGGTTAACAAGTATTAAAGATGCCTCGTAGACGAGACGCGAATTTCAGTGTACGTTAGTATTTACTAGTGGACGCCCTGCGGTTCCATCCGCTCAGTTGCAGTTTCTCATACGAATTATAACTATTACTCACATAAAATACTACAAAAATTAAAACAGTGGGTAATATGTAAAAGGGCCCCGAGCAATGGTCTTAGAAACGTTTTTCGACTCGTCAATATTGAACAACTTTTAATATGCGGGGGTGAAAAAAAAATTCATCTCCATAGAAAATAGACAATTTTTGCTAAAGTAAGATTTAACACTCAGTATAATAGTTTTAAATCTCTACTTAATTTTGAATTTTCAATAAATAAATAATATTTAGTGATGTGATTAAATTTAATTAATTCGTATTGGAGCGTCTGTGGTCCAGTTTGTCGGATACTTGACTTGTAACCGGGAGGTCCCGGGTTCGAGTCCGGCTAGTGGACGTGTACCAATGGGACTCTTTTTCAGAGCCTATGTACGCAACGCAACGCTCGTACGGTGAAGGACAACATCGTCATGAAACCCGCACACCACAAGGTGTGTGAACCCTATAACGGCGATGGCTCACCCCCTGTCACGTTGGGTTAAATACGCTTGGTGAACCGTGGGTACTTGCTTTAGCAAGTGCCTCTGGCCTACCCCTCTTTGGGATTAAAGGCGTGTTATTTATTTTTTTTTTATAAAGATAGACACAAACTTAAAAAAAAAACAATTACAATAGAATTCTAACACAATTGTGTATCCGGGAGGCGTTGTAAAAACTAAACGAAAATGTGAAAAATAAATATGACGACTGCTATTGTCTATTAGAAATTAACATAATTTTAAGTAAAAAGAACGGACTTCAACTAGGGTTAGTCGCTCCTATGATTTTTAGAGTTCTACATTTATCTGGTCGGCCAACATCAAACCCCGATTTCCTTATCATGGGACGACGTTTGAAATAGGAGTATTCATTCAAACTAAAAAAATCATCAATATCGGTTCATAAACGAGGAAGTTATCCGTGAAACATAAACATAAAGAAACATAATTGTTATACGTATTGAAAAAGAATCCTTTTTTGAAATCGCTGAAAAATACACGATTTTCCGGATATAGTGACGACTCGAAATATTTTTTTATCATGTATTATTATTTAGATAAACTTTCGGTCTAGTCTACCCTATCTTTGGACGAAATTATAAATATAAAAATTCGAAATTTCGTATTCTTCCTGGGTAAAAATATGCATCGTTTAAGTCTCCAGCTTCAGCGGTTTCCGGGAGACAATAATGTAATTTTGTTATATCAATTACTGGGCTCATAAAAATTATTTACCGCAAAGCAAGGTTGAATTTCAAAAACACAAAACAATATCAAAATAAAGGTTTGTAAAAAATATCCATTGTAACAACTCAGAAGCTTATTTTCTCTGAAGTCGGAGAATTTCTAAGAAAGCAAGTTCTTACTTTACTATATAATGTTGTACACAGTCAGACAGTAACAGTTGAGTCATGCATGTACAATTGTACAGTACAGACATACATACACACATCAAAAGTGTCTAGGGTTCAAGTACATTTAAGAAGATTGCAATCAAAAATATATCGTACGAAAACTGACTTCATTCATAATTTATTGAAAATGTGGTGATGAATCATTGATACAGGCATGGGGAATTAGGTAGGAAACCAACCCAGAAGATTTGTTTTGTTTTAAATAAATTAGATTTTTTTAGAGCTAAAAATGTTCTTGATCTCTAGACACTTTTGATGTGTGTACATTTACAAATCGTTTGGTCAAATTTCACCGTTTATCAAACCATAGTTAGGACTTTAGCTTATTTATCTTGTAAATAAACAACAATCTTACACGCTAACACTCATCGAAACCCATATTATGCAGCCTTCTCGACTTGCTTACAAGAAGTGGTAAGCACCTCTTATGTTTTACATAATTATTTTAAAACTAGTCAAAGAATTTTAAGTTAAAAGTCTTGGTATCATGAGGTGACCCAGCGTCCGCTTTCAACTCGAGTTCCATCGGAGCACATTCATCACCACGATATGCATCTCCTGCCAGACTATGTCGCTAGTAACAACCTCTCCTCACCGGAATGCCCACTTGCTTGGTACAAAGTGTAAAAATATCCTAGGACATTTCACTTCGTCATCTGACCCTCAAAAGTAGTATTATGTCAACACTCTCTATATAATGGGTGCCAAAATGGTGATGTCTATTTTTTACATGCAAGTACAGATTAAATGAACCCAACCAAATAATAAATGCTTCCGCTCATCACGAAATTATGTCAATGAAGACAACGGTCACACCGTTATTGTAAGTATGCTCTTAATTAACAAGCAATCCGATCTACGTGGTTGTACCATTTCCTGTATCTTTCTGAAACCTAAAAGAAGATTATGTTACTGCATTGTCGACTCGTTACTAGACAAATATTTTGTCAAAATCAATTTTTACACACTCTACATTCTTCTTTCTCTGATTTTCTTCGAGAATACGGCCTCGTCCGCCTATCTGAAGGCGTGCCGCACAAGCAGCACAAATCATATTTTTATGTTCCGAAACGAGCAAATATGCGTATACGCACGCACGATTTAAAACACCTAAAACACATGTAACAAAGCATCCCCGACGTATTGAGCGGAAGAGTTATGACCGACTGTCTTGATGGTTGTTTAGGAGAGCGGTTTTCAAACTTTACCTTTAAGTTCAGGATGTAAGTCTAGTGAAGTTACGTGGTCTTCACACATTTCGATGGCCTTACGGGTGACACACTCTGCTGGTGCTTTGCCTTTTTTATTTATGAATACATCATAATTATACAATAATAATAGTTAGAATATACAATAATAATAGAAACGTCCCTATAGCTGCTGATAAAATTAATTAAATAATTCCCAGACCCAGAGCTATATTAAAATATGATAGCCAAAATTAGGATTTATCGAGCGGTAGTTCCAAAATCTACGACAAAATGTAGCCGGGAGGTGTTTTTTTATAGCCTATGGCTCTACGGTTCCACGGCTTTCACTAGCAGTAGCAATACAAGTTTTTTTTTAATCACTAACGAGACAATTTTAAAAATTACCTTTTAACAAATTCAAGCTTTTACATCCATATAAGTACAGTTCTCTTCCAAAACCGTCGAGCATGCATGAAGCTCGAAGCTTAAGCTTTTAGAAAAATGAAAAATACTTTTGAAACCGCTGACTTGACTTATAGCAGATATGAAACGTTATTTGTGTGACAGTCATAAACATACAGTGGTTCTTTTGATACAAGAATTCTTCACATCCGATGAAATTCTATTTTAACTGGAAGGTTATCTCAAGCATTCTTGGCGGAATAACTTTGACCTAAAGTCAAAGCAATCTCGTTCATCTATTCGGGAACGTATGTAGCTTTTACCTTTGGTACTAGCTATTCAGAGTAGTAGGGACAATTCTACCACAGGGGACTTTCTTGACCATCTAAGTGTTATTTTTGAGTGTTCAACTCTCTTGGACTGTATACCAGTAGTGTGGTAACGGCGAATAGAATAGAATACATATGGCACCATCCCAGCCACACACGAGGGAATGAGTCCTCGTTCCACGGACGGGCAGCAGCGCTCTCTCTGAGTTAAACTACAACACCACTGCGATCGCCAACCCGCCTGCCAAGCGTGGCGATTTTTGGCATTTCCCACCAAGTTATCATGCAAATCATTGGGGAGGTCGTCCAGCAGTGAACGGCTGATGATGATGGGCTGAAAACCGTTTCACCCGTGAAACAACTATTATTGCCGAAATAAACATATGAAGTTATCATTTATGATGAAGGTATAGAAGAAGGTACGTGATTTTCCAGAATTACAACGTAAGCGACCTTTAACATCGATACCAGTATTTATATAGTACCTGTCTGTTACAAGCGAATACAGACAAACCTCGTGACACTCCACGGCTGTAAATCATGTGAATGCCTATGGGAAATATGCACACAAAAAAAAAGATAAACACTTGTTGACCATCATGGCGGGTCACTACGCTATGTTGAAAAGTGGGCGGTTCTTGTAAGAGGCAGTTGTCTCTGCCCTTTGCAGGCGCGGGTTTATGTTACGGTATTTTGTTAACAGTATATCTAGTTATGTTGATAGCATGGCAGCATAAGTTTAGCAGGTAAACCAGGTAAGTACCTACCTAGTATGTTTTTGGAAAACAATAAGCTTTAACGGCTCACAACAATGGGTTTCTCATAAGTGGGATGTAGGCAGTTCCCAGTTGTATACAATAACATCTATCTGCCTAACCCATGAGGTAACGAGCATAACTCAGTATTTTAAGTTATGAAGGCCAAAATATTTGAATAGTAGACTTCACAGGGGCCTATTTCATTAAAAAAAAAAACAAACGACGAAGCTTGTTGCCGATATAAATCTGTATTTAATATTTTTAAATGGTTTATAAATAAAATTAGGTTGTAAAAGTGCACCAGCATCTCTATGTTAATTCACTGACATGCGACAGAGATGTAGAACTAATAATGTTATTTATGTATAAAGTTTTGTGAAATAGGCATTTTTTCCAATACACTGCGTAAAAAGCAACCCAGCGGACATGACTGCGTATAACAAAAGGACTTGATGGACGGCATCCTATTTTTACTTGTACCAAGTCAATCTAACGATAACGATATCGACTTAAGTGAGGAGGAGGGAGAACTAGGAGTCTCCAATAGGTTTGTCCATCACAAACGAGTATGTTTTTGTGGAAGCTTTTCCAGATACTAAAACAAAAAACATTTTGCAGAAACACAATGACCTTAATATATTGTATTGTATCACATAATAATGTTTATTTCGCCCAAAATGAAATACAAACACATATTAAGTACAGGGTGGCAACTTTCTGTGAAAGTGCATCAAACTTTTTCAAATAAAAACATTACTCATTCCTGAAGTTTTCCCTTCATCTGTTTCAACATTATGATATTATTTACACGAACTTTTCGTCTCTCACCTGTGATTTACGTTGTTTTACATCGTATGTTTGGAAGTTTGATGTTTACTAGGTACTTACCTACGTACAGACACGTTTTGCCGCTACTTTCGTACGTACGTTTCGACATCGACTGAATTGGGTCAAGAATTTGAAGACGTTTTGTCTTCACGAAGTATTTAACACTTTTGTAGGGTACCTGTATGTCGTAACAACCATGACTACCTATTATTATCTTAATTTGAGTATCCAAGACAGTTTTGAGTCTTGTCTGAATAGTTAAATATGTACCATGTATGGAGTGTTTCTTTTGACTTTTGTTCTCACTCAAAAGGGCATTCTTATCTCGTTTGTAGTAATTCCCGCCTAGTTAAAATAAAAAAGCAATATTTTCTTGAATTCAAGACAGAAAGCCTTCCGGGATATAGGTATATCCCAGTCGTGGATCGATTGAGCTCTGGACTATTTCCAACATGTATTCTATTCTTCAGTACATGATTTAATACTGTATTAGGTACGATTTCCTCATATAAGGCTTAGTTTAACTTAACTAACCTAACCATAATTAGGACCTATCGCTCTGCAATTATCTCTTTCCCTTTTCTACAGGCTCTATAAAGCCATACTTTATTATTTAAGTAAACACAAAGTATGCAGATACATATCTCGGCTTAGCATGAAGAATATGCACTTCGGACCTGCTCATAATTGCACGTTGTAAAGAGGAATAGTGAATTTATTTCTCAATTATCGAAGCATCCCGTGAGAAGATTGCTGGCGAATTAATATCTTTATCATAGATAGGTACTTGAGGTGGAGGAAAGTACTAGAGTGCACAAATAAATAATACTCACCCTGTGTTTATGTATCACTAGCTGTAACCCTCGGTGTTACCCGTCGTTCATGTGTGAATTTGAGGAATTAATACCAAGTAACAGTTTCGCCATCTGCAATAATTTCTTTACGTTACTTCAAAACAGGACTGTTTTTTTACCGATAACTTCGTCGTTATGAACCAATTTGGATGATTTATTTTGTTGGAAAGTGGGTATTTCTAAGGTGGTCCCAAGATAAGGAAGTCAGGGTTTCGTGATGGCTAAATCTGGTCAGTGGTTTTTCCATGAAGAAACAAACATACAAACACATACCTATCTCATGTGTCACAATTTATTATTTTTTAAAACGAGCCGTAATTATAAGTCATCTGTCATCTCCGTCAACCTCACTTGGAAAACAGTTATGATGAAAATAAAATACCTAATGACTGATTTAACGTATATTCAAGTTTTTAGGTATTTGGCTACACCATTTCTGATCCAAGTGCTTTGGGCAAGTTATGAAAATCCGACCGATATTTGCCTAGATTCTAGATAACCCGAGTAGGGCACCATTCGTAACAAAAATGCCCAAGACTTGCATGGCACGATACAAGTCACAGAACCATCGTAATACGGCGATGAAGTAACACCAACACTGAATATTTTACATTGAAACCGTTAAAAGCATTAGTATACTATTCCTCTTTCGTTACCGAGGGATATCACTTCAACAATGGGCTAATAAAAATGCTAATGTTACTTTTTTATTTATTTAACTCCGAACGAACCCTATCCAAGACTTATAAACCAATATTATTTGAACCTGGATAACGAAGGCATTCTTTATAAGATAAAACTGGTCGCTCTGGAATATTTAGATTCATCGAAAGATGAGCTTTATTTTCATATAACTTGCGATCAAATTAGGTGGAGTGTAGATCGAAGTAAGAACTACATAGAAACATATCTCCCAAGTCGTCCCAACACATTGTTTAAAGTGAGCTGATGTTGCATTAAGTTTCTTACGCAATAGAGTTCAATTTGGTGTGTACGCAAGTGCGGTAGGCCGAAATACAAGATAGCCAAAGATGTATCGTTCGGCAGAGATTTGATTATGAGATGACAGCAGAATGTGGTGTGATAGATGATTACGGACAGCATTGGTTTGGACCATTCTGAATGTGTATTTATGATTTATTTCATGTATATTTTGGAGCGCGTGTGGCTTAATGATTGGGACATTCAAATTTAATAAAAAAAAACAAAGAGAAAGTTATTTAGAAAAAAATACGTTTCACGCCTTCTTCTTATTTTGCTTGCTAAGGAAATACCCAGGGTTCACCACATCGTCAGTCACATGACCTCCACTGCTGGACGAGAGCGTCCCCCAATGAGTTTCGTGATCATTGGGAGTTCGGTGGTGGTGTAACTCGGTAATGGTGCAAAAACCTAGATTTTTTTTTGGCTCTACTTTTTCGTCGTTTCAACGAAAATTTGTAGTAAAAAATTTACATTCAATGCTTTTTGATATTTGTAGACTTCAATGGATTATGGAAAACTTATAGGTATGCATCAAATTTATGCCCGTCCCCTTTTAAATATTAATGTATTCTTTAATCGGTCCATATTATCGAAGTTCGTGCCCTTTTAATTCAAATCGATAAGTAAGTTATTCAAATGCGGTGAAATCTGAGCAATGCATCAAATTGTGTGGTTTTTGTTTATGTCAGTATTGCATCGGAAGTACGTAGGCTGGTAGGTACAGTTCACTGGCTTGTAGGTAGAATATCAAAGTTCATTTTATGTAATTTTGTTTAACTTTACAAATTAAACTTAGTGTGCATACAACGAGTACTAATAAAAACATTATTTAATAGATAATTTATGTACTTATTGTGTATGTAAATGTAACAGTTTCCACAGCTAATGTCTATGGATGGAAACTGTTTTGGAATATGTAATATATTATCTACATAATATATAATGCATGCATCAATAGATCATATTTCAACAAACAAAAAATATAAAATTAGTATTAAATATTTGACGTTTGTTTCAGTGTAAAGTTTGTTTTAGTGTAAAGTATATTTGGATCACTTTTCACCAGAAGCGGAACGTTTTGTTTTGTTTTTTATTAATCTATGAAACACATAAAAGTGGCAAACAAGACATATAACGCGCTGCGATTTGTTGAAATAAGCTGGGTCGCATGAAACATGACAGGGCAGCCAATCAGAGTGCGGATTTGTTCTATGTCGAGTCTTTCTTGCCCCGTGTGCTAGGCCTGCAGATTATTAGGTCTATTAGTTAACAAATAAAATGGCTTCATTGGCCAAAATACACGGACGAGGTACGGCAGCGGCTTAAACAAAAGTTGGGTCATTACAGAAGTCCAATAAAGAGTTTTTCATGCTATATAACGCTTTGCCCCTAGGCAACAAAGCCTACGGATTTCCTCAGTTCTTATAAGAAGAAAGTTCTCTAGGCGACTTCGAAAAAAAAGTGTTCTGTTGTTGAATACAAAATTATACGTTATGTATGTGGGTTAGTATCAGTATTTTATTTATTTAGGACAACAACAAGTTATACATAGAGAAAATTTTACAGAAACTCTACAAACAAATACAAAGTCGAGTGTTGACTTTATTACAGGTTGCCACAGCATGCATTATTTTTAACCACAACAACACTGCGATCGCCTTCCCGCCTGCTAAGCGTGGTGATTATTGGCACTTCCCCCCAATTTATCATGTTAATCATTGGGAGGCCCTCGCCCAGCAGTGGACGTCAGGTGGCTGATGATGATGATACTGAGTATTTTTAAAGACCACCATTACCTCTTTGAACGTACGGTAATTCCTTGAAGATATGCGTCTACTTGCTTTTGTCTATTTTAGAACGAACTTCTTCTGGACTTAAAATGTATTGAGCTGGTATTTAATTTTATTTGCGTATATACCATTAAAGTAAAATTTATTTCCTGGACGTTTGATTCCATCGTAGACCACATCACTGCTTAACATCAGGCAGGATGGTGGTCAAACGCTTGTTCATAGTGATTAAAAAAAAAACAAAAACGTTTTATTAAAAATCCAATCCATTCCTCTCTGAATAATTGCGGAGAATTACGCTGTGAAAGGTCTTCGTTGCTTCCTCCGTCGTATTCTGTCACTATTAATGAAATAACGTGGCATTATAGGCTGATCCTGACAATAACTTTATAATCACGAAGGACGAGAATTGCTTAACATGCTAACAACTCACAACCTGCACACGGCTGTAGACTGCACCTTGAACCCGCTGATAGCAGTCAAAACACCAGAGATCCAATTATAAAATACGACGGGTTGTTGACGCGGCCCGTTCGGAGGTGTGAAGAAATGGCCCACAATCATCTTAAATGGTCTTGAACCACCTATAATTGGGTACTGCAGCTTTAGCATGGAGGCTGATTCGGAATGATTTTGTTTTCCCACAGTCTTCTGTTTTGCTTGCGTTTAGAGACAAAACGTCATAGACTTGACGGCATATTTTGTCATGTTGGGCTGTCAGTGCCTCGGGAAATGGTGTAATGTACCTACATGTAATTTAAAAAAAATATTAATTATATGTTTGCGTGCTATTGATTTTAATCCCACGCTAATTGACATAAACTTTATAGGTTATATTATACTTAAATCTTTAACAATAGGGATAACGGAAATCGTTTCGTTCGAAACATACCTACATTGAAGGAAGGAAATGCCTGATAAGTACCTATGGCTAAATTTACTCTCTCGTCTTGTTCGGCGTGCTAGTATGCAACGTGCAATGCAATGTGCCCTAATGCAACGGACAAGCCGATCTAAACAAATTATCCTGTGACTTAGAACAGTACGGAAACGCTTTCCCTCCAGGTTCAAAGGACCTTCTGGATCATTGAAGCCACCCACAATATCTCGAGCTGTTTTGGCATCAGTTTATTTTTAAAGTTTTTTTTACATTATGACCTGCTATAAAGCAAAATTGATAAACAGGGACGTGACTCGTACTTAATGAATTTCTGTGGAAACGATACCAAGTAGGTTGGTAAGTGCGGCAAGTAAGTAGATACATACAGTCGAGGACTGTTGCCATGCTTTTTTAAATGGCTGGGTTATCGCTACATGATCAGTTTTCATCGAGTTTGGCAGTTTATCTATGCAAATATTTCTAAAGTCTATTTTTTAATGCGAAGGACGAATTTGACAGTTCCTATGCGTACAATGTGATAAAAAAATCTCGTAAAATGTACTCTAACTTTATTGCAACAGAGTACAAAGTTGTGTGAATCGGAACTTGACAAATTGGTCTATCGAATTGAAAAATAGACTATAGGCTTGCCATTAAAAAAAACAGAAAGTGTCCTTGACTGTACCTACATACGACGGAGCGATTTCACACTCTAATGTAGGTAGAAGAAAAAAAAGGTATGGTACTTGGGCAGTTTCGTTTTGAGCTTATGATTGATTTCTTATTTCGGTAACTCATTTGTTTTGCACTCAAATGATAAATTATTTTTTGTGATGTTGATTACCAATGAAGGCAAAACGCAAAAAAAATATTTTGTTATTAAGTAGCGGAATGAGATAACAGTAGGCATGGTTGAGCATATGATAAATAACGAACAAACTATTTTTTTGTCGGTGGCTGTCGAATGTAACGAGTCGTGATATGTACGATATGGGAAAAAACTCCCGCGGTAACATTTTTTTATGTATCATGACGGAAAACATCCTTGTTTTAGATGTTTAAAGGAGATGTCCTAAGGATGGTCCTTCCTGGAAAATAAATCTGTTTTAATGTAGGTTAATGTATGTTAATATGAACAAATTAATGAACGTCTTAGGTAGGCGTAACAATGTTTCCCGAAGGTGCTCTTCGATTTACTCTGGAATACCATTAGCGGATTCCATTTTACATATCATGGGACCATCCTTGGCATTTTCTTTTCAACAAAAACTAAATCATCACAATCGATCCTAAAACAAGGAACTTATCCGCCAATACACTTAATAAAAGGTTTTTTAACGGCCAAATCCACCTACTACTACTAAGAACACAATTACCAAACTGACCAAATAAATTATCATTTTTTTTATTTCGAAAGGGAAATCCGTTATGGATACCTAGCCCTTGCGACTAGCCGCAGTAGCTCTATTCGTTATTCGAATCCCGGCCTAAGGATTAAAAATATCTTCCAAAACATAATGTCGATCAGATCCGCAAAAGTTACCAATAAAAATAAAACCATAAAAAAGTATGTAATATAAAAGATTATTATCTGCATCGATTTTGGCTTCGCGAAATTGAATATAGTCTATAATTTTAGAAACCGTTTATGGCCTTAAGAGTTCAAGATTATGATGTAATTTCCAGTTATAGGTACCACACTAATACAACTTTTTTTTTCGAGAAATCCTACGCCACTATGAGCATGGTGAAGGAGTAGTATCAAAGTTCTACTGACTAACCTCCCCCGTCCGATATCATTTTAAGACCCAATTTTTAGGCTAGAAGTGGTCTAAGAGACATTTTTTAAACCACAATGAACACGCGTTGGATTGTAATGTTAAGAAGCGATGTGGTATACGATGAGGCACACGTGCTCATCAGGTAAATACTCACAGCGCTATTTTACCCGTGACTTGAAGACCTCCAGACTACTGCGCAGAAACCACAGACTCCAGTAAATTAGTTTATCCCATTAGGATCGGCTTATCCTAGAAGCTGACTCTGATTAATGGTAGGTCTAAAAAAGAAGTTAAAACTTTCACATTTTCTGCGTAATAATATCTAACAATTTATTAACTGTTAAATATTATACTTATCTGAGAATAATGTTCAGCCAGTCGGTTCCAACTTACTATGTAGCACTTAGTAAGAGGTAACTTATTTAGCCCAAATCGCCTAAGGCACAATGTACCGGTATTGCCGGGAAAGCGGGCCGGGAACAAACCTGCGCCCGTGCGGTCGTTTTATGCATATGATCTTGTTCATTAGAAAAAAAACGTGACACGGATTTATCGTGCTCTGTGATACATTAAAAAATGTTCAATTTTCTTTTTATTACCGACTAACTGTCCAGGCACACGTTGTTTTGCTAATAGACAGTATTCACCTGCATGTATTATACATATAAACCTTCACCAAGAATCACTCTGTGTATTACAGAAAACTGCATGAAAATTTGTTGCATAGTTTTAAAGATCTAAGCATACATAGGGACAGAGAGCGGGAGGCGACTTTGTTTTATACTATGTAATGTTTATCGTATAGGTACCTATGAATCTTCGTTATGTAATTCGGTGGGTACATTTTGTTCATATGAACAAACTCTAATGTAAATATGTATTTTTTTTTTATCACCATGAACAAGCGTTTGATCACCATCCTGCCTGATGTATTTATTTATTTTTATTATTAATAGGATAAGCAGACATGGCTACCCAAAAGTGGCGTGCAGACAGTGATCCCAATGATTGATACTTATGTAAAGGTAACTTGTCTTTACGAAATATAGGTAACCCACAAAATACAGGACCTTCCTTAGCCTCTGTCGTGAGTACAACAAAGCAGATCTAGCAATAACTCTATTATTAGGTCTGGAAGCTACAATATTAAGGTAGACAGTGTCTTTTGCCTATATGGTGTGCACGCCACTGCTACCCATTTCCCACGATATGCATCGTCATTTTTAAATAGGTAAATGGGAACAATTTTCAAAACCAGTGCGCACGCACAAGAGAAAATAAAAACAATTAAAGGCCTATCCCATGTTAATTATTTGTTAACAAACATTAATTACCTTTATTACGCGATTCGGAAGCGGTAAATAAAGATAACGATCTTTAAGTCATCCTCACAGTCAGGTGCAGCGACTGTATCAATAAAGGTATTAGTTTAGGCTGATAAGTTGTTCGGAGTGTGTATGGTCCAGTGATCGGGTCACGGCGCTTTCTATTGGAAAATTGAAGGAATTTTAAACTTTAGTAAATTAGAAGTTTACTTAAAGATAAAGAAATAAACTCACACGAACGTCAGCCATTCAGGTTTCTTGTTAACTTGTCACACACACTATAGATATAACTCTACCTTGTTGATGCTGTGGTAAGGTGACACATGGAATGTCAAGAAAACTGATAGATTACTTTC
>SJJU01017125.1:0-15499 GCA_012932125.1 Conopomorpha cramerella
AATACAATTAATTTACTAAAATGGAAACTGCTTTTGCGATTATCTCGAAAGTGAATATTGTCAGATGACGACCTTTTTAAAAATCACGGCAGAATTGTTGTCATCACAAATTAGATAATCTAATTCTAGGTAAACTACCAGACGGTTGTTTTAGCACCTTTTTTTTGTTGTCAAGGGGAAGTCCTCATGGAACCCCCGCCGTTATGGGGACGGATATTATCCTCCTGGTTGCGGCAGCTGGGCGAAGACCTCCCCTCATTCTCTCCATTCATTCCTGTTTTGGACGACCTCGCACCACTCGGCAGGCGTTGGTCCAGGTCGTCTCGCTATCTCCTCCTTTGCCGGCCTCGCATTCCGTGTGGTGATGATTTTTGCCCACCGGTTGGGGTCCATGCGAGTATATCATTTCCGGAATGTATTTAAAACTAATAAGGCCTTTAATAAATTCCAAATAGTGTATCCGAAAGTAATGTCTACAGGGGGGTAGGCAGCGGTAACCCAATAAAGTAAATGGTTAGGTGTAAAGTGATTTACTTAGTGACTTAATTTCCTTTCACCTAATGCAAGCATTAAAACCAATGCATGTTATATTTAATTATGTCGCCAGCTTATCATACTGCACTCCATTTTAATCTCGCGATAAAATCTCAATATTAATTTATATTCAAACGTGGGTAAAGATCAAATTGGATTTCGTCGACATCAAAAGTTAACGATTAACGCCTAGTTATGTTAATCATGTGTCATAATGTTCTACTTGTCAGTGTTAGCGCGAAGTATTGCCAGTGAATTTAATCGGCCTCATTTAAGGGCTGACTTACATGATGCCATTGTCTTGCCTTAACTTGCTTATTCAATAAAATTTAAACTGAAAATTTCTTACGCCGTGTAAACTGAAATGGAAAAACAAAGGACTGATAGTTAATTGCTTTGAAATATTGACCATGAAGACACAACTACTCTTTTCGTTAAGCTCCTTACTCATTTTGATAGGTTATCTGGAAGAAATCGGTATGAGCGATAATGTCGCCTTTTGCTATATTACCATTGTGAAACATACATTTTGTAATGTATTCATGAACAAATAGAGGCGTTTAAATGGGCCTTAATATTAGCTGTACCGCACGCTGTTCAAGAGAACGAACCATGACTAACATTATATTCTGTTCAACTAGATTCTAGATATTTCGGAATAAAATATACATCCTATGCTACTCAAGGATACTGTACCATTCTAATGACAAATGTGATTATCTGTTAACGAATCCCTATCTAAAAATCTACATACCGCGCTTTGGGATTAAAATGCGTAAAATGTATTTATTTTCATACATACAAAAAAAACAAGAAAACACATATTTCCCTTTTTTAACATAATCGAACATGACTTCGGGGTCGATTTAGACTGGTTCATTTTCTTGCCATGCAATAAAATTGTATCGTGCAAACTACTATATCGTGATATTTGGCATAGATAATCATGGCGTAATTAATTCCTTAAATTATAATTCTGATAATGTTTCTTTAGCGAGATAGAATAAGGTTAGCATAAAAATATGTAAAAGTCATGCATGTTACCTGTTGCTGTACTAATATAGCTGAATTATAGTGTGACCTGTGAGGTGTACCTATTACACCTTACTGATATTTTATTGACACAGGAAGTGTCATCAAAAAACTAATAGAGCACTTCCTTGGTCGTATATAAGTTGTCTTATAACCTACGAAGTCGCGAGCAATCCACTAAGCTTAAATTAAAAAAAATGCCAGTTATTACGTCGTCCTCATTAGCAATTTTTTTTTGTCACATTTTTTAGCGACTCTGCAAAATGGCGAACAAAAACGGAATCTACGATTGTGGGGCGTCTCTGATTTTTTTTTCACCTGTTCATTTATACGAGAAGCACTTAGATCTTTTACTTAAAATCTAGAACTCGGTTACGAATTTGGCCGATCTGTATGGTTCATGACGATGTTGACAAGTCTAAATTGACCTCTCGTGCAATATAACATTCTTAGGCATAAAGGTCTATAGTGTATTAGGCCAATGTTCATCAATTGACCAATCGTGCAACGAAATTACGATAATAATCACCACAATAGTGATTTAGCCCCAAGTATTTTCATTGGAGAATCGGATTTAGAAAGTGTAAAGACATAAAATTAAATATTTGGCATTTCTTCCAAATAGTGAGTGCAGTCATGGGTAAGAGTTTATTGCTAGTATTATTTGAATTATCATTCCAGAACATTGCCAAGAAACCGAAAAAAAAAACTAAGTCTAAATACAAAATTGATCAGCTGATTGATTGTGCTTTTTGTATGCAGGGGTTGATTTTATTGGCCCGTGTGATTGGCACCAGCTGCTGAAATGTACTCGGATAAGTATCCTTCGGTTTTAAAAGGCGATTCCTATTCACCCTATTTATCGCAATCACCACATCACATTAATTTGTTGCAACAAAGGAACATCTCAGAATGTGACACTGTTGAAGAACGAAATTTAACACTATTCATTTGAATTATTTTCACAATAACAAAATACTGTGAAATACCACGTTGTTGTAGCATATGAGATGACTTGGTTTAAGGTCTTTAAAGATCCGACTTCAACTTGTATAAACCGCCCGTCTGAACAGTTTTTTAAACCTCCCCTGAATTCATCGGATATGCCATCATCATACTCGATGATTTCCTTCTCTTGGGACCCTTGGAAATATTTTCTTTTCAACATCCAATATCATGAAAATCGGTTCTTAAACGATGGAGTTATCCGCGAACAAACGTAAAAACAGCATATACTGCGTGTAAAAGGACCCCGAGAAGAAGGAGAAGTAGGAAGGAGGACGTGAAGAAGGACCGGAAGTCATTCATCATTTCCCAGCATTGTCGCCGTAGAAAAAGTTGTTCGTTTTATTGAGGAGCTTAACAACGTTTCTAAGACCATTTCTCGGGGTCCATTTACACTCGGTATACAGTCGATTTGAGAAATACGTTATACGTTTTTTTGATGTCACTAAAGAAATCGACGTCACTGATAAATAAACTAGATACCTAGTTATACTTCAGGTAAGTGAGGTTACACCATTGGTCAGTTGTATTTCACCATCGCAAGGGAAAAAGGTCGAGCATCTCCGGGACAGTCGCGTCGTGGTCTCGACCGAAAGCTTACTATCCGGAGTGGAACGTGCGAAAGTGCACGCTAATACCAATATTTACTGGTAACAGTTTGCTGATTCGTAGGCACCATAATCATCGGTTACAACATAACTGAAGTTCGCTGCAACTGGTTATTTGTTGCCTTGTAATGAAGAATTTCCCACGAAAACAACAATTTTGTAGAAAATCCTTTGCAGCTCTGATGTCGTTGCAACTTAACAATTGCTACAGCATTCGAGTCTAATCTTGAGATATGCAGATGCTGAACAAACGAGTGTCAAGTTATAATGGTCTGCTTGCGGTAATGATTGTACACTAGGCAAATTGTTTGAGGTGTTCAGAATTGAGTCATTTAGGAAATATGGTAGTTAGATATAATGATACTCTTGTACTGACAATGAGTTAAAACGGCTTATGTAATGATATCCTTTTCATTTTCCTGTCCACTATCAATAGTTTCACATTTCATATTATGAAGTCTTTAAGTAGATTAGCTTTATTTTTTACCGACCAAAAACGGGAAAATATCGGATTTTGTTTATTTACTTAAAACTTTTAAAGAAGTAGTCTGATTTTCCCGAAATCCCTTTATACGAAACCCATCTGCTTTTCAGATTTTTCGGTGGTTTAATTTCTTTGTTAAAAAGTTTTACTTGTTTAGTCTTTGTTCATTAGATCGGTGGCTAGATTAGTGTGATATTCGTCTTAGATTTCTTATCTATGTTAATGATCAGAGTTCTATATAATTAAAGCAGTACACAGTGTCAGGTGGTGCTCTATTACATTCTAAATTGTTTATAATTATAATGTATGTAGTTCATAATGTGGTGTTGGAAAAATAAATCTTCGGTCATTCTCTTTGCTAGGTTTCAGTAATTACCCAGGTCTTTACATTAATTGAATATTGTGTAATGAATGTTAATAGATTAAACGTAGAATTAGAAAAAATGTTTTATAACGATAAGGAGATGCCATATTCTCAATTCGATCATGGCAAAAAAAAATCTATTTTGTATGGATAATTTTTTTTCTGTTAATTTACTCACATCCTCCTAATAACGTTTCCAAGACCATTGCTGGGGTCCTTTTACACTCAGTAAAAGTTTGATTTTATTATGTTCTCCGATGCGTGCGTCGTTTATGAACCGATTTAAGTTATTATAATTTTATTAATTATTCGTCTTATTTCGTAATTTCCTTAAAAATTGTTTTTTTTCTGCTGTTCATGTATGCTCCATCTCAGACATACAGCATGGTGGCAAAAGCTTGTTCATCTTGTATGCTTAGATCTCGAAAAGTACGCATTGGATTTTGATGTCGTTTTCTTTAGTAGATAGAGTGATTCTTCGAGAAGGCTTTTGTGTGTGCATGTATGTAATAGCAGAGAAACACTGTAAATTATGTATATTAGCAAATAACGTTTGCCGTGTCAGCTTGTAGATGAGCTTATAAGAAAAGTAAAACCGTTTAAAAATGGAATTGTATACGCAACCCACAGAAAGTTCTTTTATAAAGTGAATTTTATTTTGCAATTCTCAAAAAGGAAGTTCTTTATCTAGAATAGTTGTTGTTTCTGGAAATATCGTAGTATGATTGTTCATTGTTACAGAACGAGGTACCCATACAAATGCAAAAGAATATGACGTTATAACCGTTATGACAAGTGCGTGGGATTTTCATAACAAAAAAGGAATAAGAGAGATTATGATACCGAAAGAGATGGCAGAACAAAATTTTCGTAAAATTTTAATCGCAACTGAAATATCAAGACCTCGAATCGCTAATGAGGGTCAAGCGAACGTTTTGAAAGAGCATGAATACACGGCATTGCAGTAATTCGAGGCTAATTAGGATAAAATGTAACTTCATATCCGAATAATTCAAAGGTGGTATTTTGTTTACAGTGAACTAAAACATACTATTTATAAATTCGAAAGTTGTGATCTTCTTCTTCTTCTGGAGTCGACAGCGTATGTGTCCTCAAATGTTCTTTGACCAGTATTCAGCCACACGCACAGCGTTATCTGTGGCCTCGTACAGGACCTGCAGCGTGCAGGTGTCGGGGCACGCGAGGCAGACGAGCAGGTGATCCATGGATTGAGGCGTTGCAGAGCATTTGCATCGGTCCTCGGACAAATAACCCCACCTCACTAGGTTTTCTTTACACCTGCCGACCTGGGTTCGAAGTCTATGGTGCCTAGTGGAAGTTCCTCAGCAGGAGGAATAAACGCTGCGAGCTTTTCTGTCCAGACCTGTAAGCGGGCAAAACATACGTCTGCTTATAAACCAGACGTATGTTTTTTTTGGTTCTTTTAACCAGCGGTTTCGTTAACCGTTTATTTAAATTTAAGGATAGCTCAGCATAATTAATCCCTTTCGCACCCCAGATGACGCCTTTGTACGCCGTGTATTGGAAGAAATACTGCTGGTAAGCGTACGAAAAAAAATATTTGGAGGATTTTTAGACCTGATATGGTCACAAAATTTCCAAAGAATTGCTCCAATCGTTTCGGAGATATTTGTTAACAAACTCCACGGCACAATAATTAGCATGAAATGTAAGTAAATTGAATTGACTGAAGATACGAATAAATATTGTAATTAGTAACAAGTACAAAGATACCAATTCAAGTGAAGATGAAGCCTTTCATGCATCTAAACCACAGCAGCAGTATGGAACCGCAAAGCTTGAGAACTGGTTCCATTTGATACGCATCACCACTTTCGTTTACTTAGATGCTTTACTTTGAACACGCGATTATCTCATCTTCATCGTTTTTATTCATATATCGGTTTTACTTAAGAACGCCGGCGCTTCGTATGAATACACATTTTCTTTTTCATTAAACATTCTGCACTTTATTCCTCGTTGAAGCAAGGCCCATTATAGTGGTATCGATAGGAATCTTCTATTGTTAGCATCTTCCGCCTTGTTCGTAAAATGTTATAAAACATGATGTTCATTGGTTCTTTGAACACTCGCGGCTCCGTTATGTTATGTGACGTTTAACCTTACCCACATTCTTTAAAGCTTACTTTATTAGTCAACTAACAGTTTCGCATACGCGTGTTATTACTGTTCTGGAATTTTAATCCTTGTAAAGTTTATTTATTGTCGATGTCTGTTTATCTTCTCAATAGCCTTTTCACATTTGCATTGCAAGTTTTCCAAGAAGAGTGTTTGTGTTTCGGAAATCGTGCTTCATATATCAGAATCCGAATGTCATCCACATCACATCAGATCGAGCCGATGCTGCGTAATGGTTGCGTGAACACATAATTGTCGCTCGAAAGCCTTGTCTTGGCCAAGTATGTAAAGTGCAACTTATTTGCAACTTGAGTATTACCTGGCCGAATTGTATCGTTGATATTTTTTGATACGCGACTTGCGGCGAGACTGGCTTCTTTAATTTGGTGGGGGTGTGGTGAGGAGCACCGACGCGGCGTATGCCGGCGCCGCGCCTCAGTTCACACGCGCTGCCCGAGCGGCTCACAGCTGCGCGTCGACCGACCGCGCCACGATCCTACCGTGTATGCCGAAGACCGATTTGCCGGTTCAAATACCGAACAATTCCCCACCGGTCTTAGTTCAAGAACCGAAATATAAAGTGCTCAGCGTTTTACAAGTGCTCCGAAACTAGTGCTACTGATGAAGTGATATTATAGTTTTGTGCTAGTAAAACTTGTGAAGTGCTAATTTGTGTTGTTCACATCAATCAGCGACTTGGATGCGTTTCACTGGACTCGATACAAAAAGCTGTTTCGTGCATGTGACCGCTAAGTCTATGTCCTATTGAAATGCATTGCTTTCCCCCCATCCTGCAATTGATTTACGGTAAGCTGATGCATTTATCACGGACTTAGCTTTTGTAATGGCAACAGTGTCGGTATATCTCTTTGCCGATGGTTCAATACTAGATAATGCTGATTTAGAATATGATAAGGTGTCTTGTGAAGTGGAAGTAGTAAAACGTAGAATTTCTAATGTTATCTGATAAGAGAAGTTTAATTTCTGTGTCACAGCTCTGCTGCTTGTCGTATTTGATAATATCGAGGGCAATTAAAGAACTGGAAACTACTTGTCATATTTATATACTCAAGAATGGGCATATCTTTAGTCTTTGGATACTTAATTACTTACCTACTTGATTTATATGATAAATTTTGCTGATACCATTTTTATGTATGAATAAATGCCAAAATGTTTATCAATTATTAATTTACCAACTATTTTCTAAATTGGAGACAATTTTGATAGCAAAATTATGCACCTGAGTATAATATTTTTTTTATAGTACCTATTTCAAGTAAAACATACTACTTATATCAAGCGACAATTTGCAGGAAGTCCTACTTTGACATTTTTAGGCATTGGCTCATTTGAAATCGTACAAGATACGCTTCTTCGTATTCAAATTTATGAAACCGGTGCGCAAATTCGACATGTCTGCAATACGAATCAGGTTTTGGTATTAATTACACCAGTGATTTGACGGTTTCAAATTCTGTAATTGTAACTAGTTCGAAAGAATATCGAAGCCATACATTTTTTGAGCTCTGGTTGTTTGGAAATTTCTCCTTATTGTTGGTTCAAGAGACTTTGGTATTGTCACCAACTGCAGTCCAGACAGACAAACGATTATTAATTTATCGTGTGGAACTGTTTCTACGATTGTGTTCAGTTGATCTAGGTCTTCCTGGATTATTACATTCACTTTTTTTCTAAACACATTGTTTTATGTGTAAGTTATGTGTGTGAAGGTTACTCGTTCTGTCTTAAGTGATATCAGCTTGTACAGGTGCGACGTTGCCACATGTCGCGTGTGTTTATTCAGCTTTAGCAACCTTGACAATGTTTTCCTCAGGAGAATCCCTTGTTTGTTCAATTGTTTTCTATTTGAATGTTGACCCACTGTGTTTGACCCCAGCGAGGATTGGATTTTTGAACCTCGGTGTCGGTACCGTACCTTTGACCTTTGTCTCACGATTATACTATTAACTGTGCTATTGTTTATGGGTGCATAGATTTATTGGAATTTTCCATAACTTTCTTTTTCATTGCCTTAATGGTAGCCGGGGTGGTGATTATAAAGTCGTACACGAAGTGTTTTAGAAATTGCTTTATCTTCTTGGTTTTCGGTATTTACCTGCAGGCCTCTGTTATTGACGATTTATTTGTGTATAATTATAGGTGCTAATGCTGGGCTCAATACGTTTACTATGGGTACTTTTTTTCGGTTCGAAGTGTTCTACTTTGTAAGACGGAACACATAGAAAACAAATCTTCCTGGGAATCTCTTGTCTGGCCGTCAAACAAATCACGGATTGTGGGGCGAGGAGTCGATTAAGTGAATTTCCTGAATCGAAGCCACGGTCACGACCGACTTCGATTCCGAGCGTCGAATCTTCGTCGGCGGCGGTGGCGGTGTGGGTCCGATAGCCGGCGTAAATCAAATCGATCCACTGAAATGTTCCCTCAATCGATAACCAATCACAACGATTGTAGTCATCACAACGGTCGACGGTACATTTATTTTCATCTCTCGACACAATCGTGTGTCATTATACGTTCATTGCGAATGTTTATGCACATTCTTGTTTCTTACATAAGGACTTGTATGGAGCCAAGATCAAATTATGAAACGGAAACGTAACTGAGATTGCAGAGAAAAAAGTGCAATATGATACTTGCGGCTTGGGAAGTGAAAACTTTTGAAGTCTTTCTCGGAGAGATGTTCATTGCGTCTTGATCGTACAAAACATACATGTTTTTATGATATTCATCCGATAAAGAGTAAAGTATCGGTTTACTTGTAATTTTATTTAAACAGTTTATGCTAATTGTCCGCAGGTATTTACCATAATGTTATGTGTTACAAACTGCGTAACCGTTTACAATTTAAATATTTGAACATCAAAAACGTTGTCGTACAAAGTTTCGAAATTACAAATGTCACAATGCATTTTGGTAAATATAAATATGTGAAACGACAGAATTTGTTACATTGAAACAATATTGATTGGGAGCTGGTGAATATTATTAGCAAGTCAATAATAAATGTCTAGTGTGAATTTCTAAAACAGATATAAATGTATCTTACTACATTCTTTACCATTGAACGCCACGATGCAAATAACAACCTGCTGAAAACCAAAAGTTTTTCAAATCGTAAACATCCCATTTATATAAAAGATGTTGTTTACTTGTACAAAAACGTTGTGTTTACCATACAGTAATAGTAAAAGAGATCCCGAAACCTGAAAGCACACAGAGTAAATAAATTTAATACATAATTTCCGAAACTGATCCCCTAATCCGACGCGCCTATGTTTTTAGACACTCCTTTTTATAACGCGGGACCCTTATATGATTGAATAGCTAGTTCCTTTGTTTATGGGGTAGCACGTACCATGTGTCACTCCAAATTTACGAGCCAATAAAACGAGAGTGGTAAATTTTCGATCAACTTGTATTCGTGTGTGGGTGGCTTTTAGAACCCCACTTTATATCTCCAGAGTTATACGTAAAATACTAAGTTTTGAGTTCTTCAAATATTATGTGAAAATAAGCGTTTTTGATATGTGAAGGAAAATATCAGTGTGTAGTTTATTACGAAACGCTGGTAATTCTAGATTTTAGACGAGGACTAAGACTAAACCACTCTTTTAAATGAGGATAGAAAAACCTTTAAATAAAAACTACTCTGTAATACCAACCAATACTCTATATCACCATCATCATCATCAGCCCATACCTGTCCACTGCTGGACATAGGCTATATAGTAATTGCAAATCGGTAATTATGTATATGCCTTGCGTGTGCAGTTGTGTCTCTAGGCGTTCGTTTATCCGCCCATCGTCGTCGGTGAGTCACCGAGCGCACGTCCGCACGCACCGGCGTCATTCATGCGAATGATGATGTGATATGTAATTTACAGGCGCGTAGTCAGGTTCATTACTCGTCCGATCTATTTCCGGTGCGTGCATCGCGAAAAACGCCGTTGAGTCTTATCGGTTTGTGCTTAACCTTAAATAGGATGGGTCTTTATTACTTTCTGGACTTCCTTTGTGAAAGGAAGACGTGAGAAATTGCTCAATAATTTAGCATTCATGCTAATGAGCCTTTTGTATAAATAAATTGTGTGTTTTGTGCTCCTAATGCTATGGGATTGTTGCATATCCTTGATATCACGTCGTTAGAATGTCCTTAATTAAGTAGATTATTTGTTAGAGTTGAATGACATCAATAATGGTTTTAACTTGAAATGGTATATAAACCTAATGCAATATGATTGTAGTTTATTAGATTTTCGCAAGGACTTAGAATGTCGTACTATATCTAAGTCGTTATTTCAGGTTTAAGAGCTTCAATATTTTTCACATTTGGGTTCAAGTACAGAGGTGTTTCTACTGATTTTTCTAACGACTTTGTCTTAATGCTTCTGTAATAGGTAATGCAGTGTGTAATGCAGCTGGAATTGATACATCTGGTTTAAGGTAGAAGACAAGTTGTATGAAAGAATTTCCGTTAATTTTCATATTCAGCTTTTCAAATATTGAAATTGGATTTTACATACTTAAGTTCGGACCACAACTCGTAATCAATATTTAATGTTGCAACTACTCTCACCGAGAAGATACAGTACACGTGTTTTCTTACTAATGAGTGCCACACAGTACACAATATATTAGTAAAGAAAAAAAAAACTTTGACCGCACAACAGATTATGCCTGGGCATTAGCATAAGCACTGACCTCCAGATTTACTGACTTCAATCTAATTACAGTTTGAAGAAAAAAAAAAACACTTTCTCATGACAAGATACCACATCGGTCTAGTTGAAGCGGAAACCTTACTAGCCCGACATAATATTGCCATTACACCTTACTCTCCATCATCAATCTTACTTTCGCATAATATTTTGAATAACTCTCCCCCCAACAAAAACTATAATAACTGGGTTATAAAGGAAAGAGTGTTTTAGATTTTAGAAATCACTCGATGCAGCGATCGAGATCTTCGGGTGAATCGATTTTGCTCGGTCTCTGGTGATTCGATTCGCAAATATTGGTCGTTTGTGTGTTTCGTTTACGCCAATGCTGTGCAGTTTGACCGGTATTGGATTGAACTTGACCCGGGCACAATTTATAATCAAATATACATTATTTGACCTTTCGTTTTTATTATAATAACATTTATTGGCCAAAAATAGTATGCATCAGTGGCGTGCACACCATATAGGCAAAAAAACACTGCCTACCTTAGTAATTTGGTTACCCGATCTAATAATAGAGTTACTGCTAGATCCTTTTTTTGTTGTACTCACGACATAGGCTAACGAAGGTGTTTTGTTGGTGAGTTGCTAGGTACGTAAAGACAGCTAGCAAGTTACCTATTCATAGGTGTCAATTCTTGGGGATTATTGCCTACCTTGTCGTAAAAGCCAGTACACGCCACTGGTATGCATATATGTTTTTACTGAATGCTGGCAACTCGTTTCACATGTAAAATATGGATTAAAGAAAAATAACATAAACTTAAATTTAGGGGACAGTGCGGTGACCGCATTAGGCAGTCTGTTTTGCGTATCACCGGAACATATGGTACGACACGTCTTAAAATAATATTTACTTTATAACTGGCACTGGTGCTTGATATGCTTAGTAATATAAATTAAGGGCGAAGCAAATACATACGCACGGTAATATATATATGTACAAATGGCTCATTTAAGTTTAAAAAAACCTGTATTCGGTTCTTGTTCTATACCCCGATTCTTTGAAAAATAAATCTACTAATAATTCTATTTAGATTGTGTAGGTTTTTTTTGTTGTGTTATTGTGTTGGCATTGTCTTCATAGCCAACCTGTATGCAAATACTGTTGATTTTACCAATTCCAACTCTTGTGTCTGCAGCTCCGCATATTTTGCAGCTGTGATTAAGCCCATTTAGACTCTTCTTGAGAGAGTTCGTTAAAAAGTACTAACTGCATACCTGTAACATGTTATCACAATAATATATTTACACGACGCAAGTTCATCTATAATGTATGCTAGAGGCAAGAAAACTTGCGCCATCTAAATCGGCTGGTGAACATTCATCAACATTCATTCATCATGACAGCCCACTGACGTCCACAGCTGGCCATATGCCTTTAACTCTTTTCCGGACAGTAAACTCCTATAGGCGTCATAACAATAAAAAATCTATTGTGTATATTTTACTGTCCGCCAATGGGTTAAACAGTCGTTATCACCTACGTCCGCTGCTACAAATAGGCCTCCCCAAATCGTAGACATTATTCAACATTAATATCTTGTAGTTGCATCTTACTAGTCTCGCTTATGCTATTTTGCCAAACGTCATCCAAGATCATCCTTTCTAAAACCACTGTTCCTCATACCAGTGCATCTAATTAGAATATTACTGTAGTGAGGAAAAGCTCGGTGGAAGTCAGCGGGTCGTAATTACCACGGTGTTTTATTACCGGTGTAGTGAAGGCTACGGCAAGTTTTACCATCGAGCTTTCTTCTTCGTGATCTACTGTGTGAGGTACGACTTTATTACGAGGTTTATAATATAGAAAGGGTTTCGCGTACTATTGCCCGCGATTGTTCGTTTAAGGATCGTCGTATTGAAAAGTGAACGGTTTAATGACTGCGCTGCTAATGGCTGGAGGGAGGTTCATTATTCCATGCTGAGTTGGGATGTGAATAGAATCCAACAGCTGTTTTTCTTTCTCGCGTGTCGTAGGATTATGGTATGTATCTGGAGATTTAGGCTATGAGCTAGCAGCTTGTAACTGAAGGCCCATATTGACATTCTTAACTTCTTATTGTGGTAAATGTGACAGAAGGGGTTTTGTGATTCTAAGTTTCTGTCCATCCCATTGACTGGAGGCAGGTTAATTGTGAACTCTTCGAAACACAAAAAAACCGTAGACATGACTGATATCTGTCTAAGAGGCAGAGAGAAAGGTTTTAATGTATGTTTCATCTCTCAAGTCTAACAAATGTAGGAATTTACCATTAACATAATAACCGCCGGGATGCAAGGACACAAAAAAAATATTTTAAGTGACATGAAAGAAATCGTTGGAAAGATGTCTTTTTTAAACACATTGAACAAGCGTTTGACCACCATCATGCCTGATGTTAAGCTGCGATGTGGTCTAATGTTTGTTATAGTTTTTTAAATAAAAGAAACAATAAATTATCACGTAGAATTATTCCCAATTTCTTTTTGTGTGTTAGAGATATGTATAATATATTAGACTTCAATGTAGTTATTTACCCAGGTTTTTTAAGTCGACATGACATTTTCAACTGTTATACTAAGATAAAATATGTATTATTTATTATTTGTACATTTCTACATGTCAGTCGATTGACGTCCACTCCTGGAAATAGGCCTTCCCAAAGGTGCGCCACAACGAGCGCCAGTAAAGTGCCTCTCTCCGCCATTCGCATTTACATCCACGTAAATCATTTCATGAATTATTAACATTCAGGTGCTTTAACTAAACCAAGCACCAAGGTACTTTGTCACCCATAGCCAATGATCGTAAAACGCCAGCGAATTTCATTGAAAACACATTTAACAGTTACTTAGTTAGACACTCATAAAGAGTTAAGTTAATGTCGAGCTTACTTGAATTTTACGATACTTGCTCATAGCGTGACAGACTGTTATTTTGTACTGTTATCAATGGGAAATTTTATCTTAGTTACGAAAGGTGGCGCTAGCTCTATCAAGGGGGATTAATGTCAACGATACGACTGACGTCAAGCAGTCAGTATTGGAGGTGACAGTTACTTTTCTGTTCAATTCTAGGACCAAAAACAACTCTAGACTTGCAATAAAAAACTGATGTTTAGAATAAAGCGAGACAACGATATGGAAAACATGCAGGAGTAAAAGAGTAAGAGATAATATTTTCTGTCCCTTACTTCGTACCAGGGTATATTTGGATCCAAATTGTCAAATTAGTAGTAAAAGTGACAATCTGGATCCAGAAGTACATCATTTTTCATACATTTTGGAGGAAAAGAGACATATAAACGGTGGTACGCGGCTTGCAAGTCGATTTGTGTTTGGTTTGTTGTTCAATTTGTTGTTAGCATGTTACCAAAGTCACCCTGGAACCAGTGACATCACGATAAGATTTTTTTGGAGTTTGAAAGTTCTCTGTTTCTGATACACATATACTAAATGACTGGAGTGGAACAATAACATTCACACAGACTAGTTTATTCTAAAATCGAACGAACTGTTCATGCAAAAAATCACCACGCCACAAAATCTACTAACTTTTTTTTATGTCCCAATAAAGCATCATCGTCATCATCAGCCACATGACGTCCACTGCTGAACGAGGGCCTTCCACAACGATTTCCATTATCATCGATATATCGATGGGGGAAATGCCAATAATCGCCACGCTTGGCAGACGCTTGCTTGGCGTTGGAGATCGCAGTGGTGTTGTGATTTAACTCACAGAGAGCGCTGCTGCCCGGCCTCATATTTTCTTATCAGCTACCAATCAGATTATACCTATGTATGAGTTACTTGTTCTGCGTAGCGTGTGTCCCGGTTCCACTGCCCACTATCGCCAGCCTTCTTAAAGGTACTGCTATAAGTGCATATAGTTAGTCGCATGATTTCGTGGCAATTAGGTTGCTGATACACGTGGTAGTTAGTGGTTTGTTTTTTGGAGCGATTCCAGTAATATTCTTGTTCTTATTATCCGTCGAAGCTTCGAGATATTTGACTGCTTGGTAATTACTTACCGTAATATGTGTGTACCCTTACGGATCTTAAAAAGCTCAAAGCTCTGGAAATTATGCAATTTTCGGCTCATTGCAATATTGATATCGCTCTAAAAGTTACAAAGTGTTAAGCATGCTAATTCGTGACATGCTTCTGGGGTCATTACGGTAAGCAACCGTGGAGCAGTGGGGTAATCTCCAAGCATCATCATCATCATCAGCCCATACTTGTCCACTGCTGGATATAGGCCTCTCCAATTGCACGCCAGAGTGATCTGTTTTCGGCTTCTCCAAGCAAAAAAATAAAAATCTATTGTCCTAATAATTTTCAAAAGAGTATTCTGAGTCAGTGACTGTACACAATAACTACCAGGGTGGCATAACTCACACGCCGTTCTAAGTTCATGATTCATGTTGATGAAAGCGATAGTGATTAGGCACACGATTGGTGACGACCCATTGTTGTTTATCTTCGACCTCACTGTCCTTCTTACTTTCTGATTACCTTCCTTGGTATACGGAAATCTGCACTTTGAGTTAAAAACTATACGTGAACTAGCGGCCTGCCC
>SJJU01017126.1:0-13312 GCA_012932125.1 Conopomorpha cramerella
GGACAATACACTATAAAAGACATTATAAAAGTTAAATGTTGCATTTTCCAGGCCAAAACATCGGAGGAGTTGGGTCGCTACCTGGTAGCTTCTCGAGATCTGTCGCCAGGGGACCTGGTCCTCACCGAGAGACCGCTGGTCTTCGGGCCCAAGGCCATGCCAAACCCGGAAGCGTGCATGCCATGCGTGGGATGCTACCAGCCCGTTGGAACTGAGGTCGGGGAGAGGTGTCCTAAGTAAGTTATATCAATTTAGGTGCTCCACACCTACGCTAGGCCAATCCATTATGCCAAGACATGACTATCCTACTTAACCAGTAAAGGGTATACAGGGGTATACTGCGTGTAAAAGGACCCCGAGCAATGGGACCTATAAATTTCAAGTGCCTATTTCCCCACATTGTTGACATATGTAGTTAAAGTTGTTCATATTGACGAGCCCAACAACGTTTCTAAGATAATTTTTCGGGGACCTTTTACACTCTGTATGTAAGTATATCAGTGACTCTGCCTACCCCCGTATTTTTTATATCAGTCTCTGGCTCACTCAAGAGCAGGGTCCAGAGGGGTCCATCCTTTATTTTTATTTTATTGAATACTTTATTGCACTAAAGGTACAATCGGTGATCTTAATACTAAAGTATTCTCTACCAACTAAGGTCAGTTTCGAATTTTCATATATCTTTAAAGGCGCTTAGCTCAGGGTTGGACTTACCATGCGTTTTCTGGGATGACGGTAGATAGATATTGAAGACTATTCACCATGATTTTGAGATTATCTTGTTTTCAAAATATATGTAGTCTTTTCAACACACCACATTAACAGGCCCTAGATTTTATATTAGTTTACTTACAAACAACTCCATTAGAACATTATTGCATTATCATATTTATAGATTAACACTTGTTTAATTCATATTTCTACGAAAAAAAATCTCATTCGCACTTCGTTCGCGCATTCTTTATTTATTGCTAAGCGGCCTGCTTCGGCTTCGTACGAGTGCCATGCTGATACTAGGTGTTTCTCTACTATAGCATACATCTTAATATAAATAAAAGGAAAAGCTGACTGAATGACTGACTGACTGACTGTCTGACTGACTGACATATCAACGCACAGCCCAAACGACGAAACGTAGACACTTGAAATTTGGAATGGTCGTAGCTTAGGTACCATAAGGGTGCACTCAGAAAGGAATTCCTGAAATTCCCATGGGAACGGAGCGGAGCGTCCGCTAGTATAATATACATGCAAACCTTCCTCTGGAATATCCTCTATTAAAAGAAACCGCATGAAAATTATTTGCGTAGGTATAAAGATCTAAGCATAGGGACAGACAGCGGAAGGCGATTTCGTTTTATACTACGTATTCATGTACTTTTAGTCAGGGTTGTAGTTAGCAAGCAAAAGTTGCGAAAAAGTTTGTGATTTTGGAGATTTCAAACGCGTAGATCTTATTTTAGTACTAGTTATTTCCCGCATTGTTATCTGTGGTCCATACGTACCTAATACGACAAACTTTCTAACTTCTTTTCATAAAAAAAAGGTAAACTATTGTCTCTAGGATGAAAGACTTCTTAGACGTCTTAGCCAGTCTGCTTGAAATGTGTACTTCCCCGATGCACCACCATTAGGTTACCTGGAAGAAATCGCTATGAGCGACAAGATCGCCTTTTTGCAACTTTTCCATTGTATTTTTTTTTATATTTGTAATGAAAAGTGTGCAATAAAGAGTATATTCATTCACCAGAAGCCCTAGTATGCGAATAAAGAAAGACACGACATTGCAAATACCGCGCTGTGATTGGCTGTTAAGTCTTCTTACTAAGAAAAGTAAGCAGAATTAAGAGCTTAAGTACAGTTTTTCAACAACGCGTTACATTATATCTTGTCACTTCATTGATGCTGCGCTTTGCTAGGGGGCTGAGTGAAATTAACTTTTTTAACTATCTGTCTATGGCATCATAACTCTCGAACCAATAGTGCTACCACCATATTTTTATTGTTTGAAATCTGATTGAAAGCCGGGATGAAAAATATTACTTGAATAATTATGTCCAAGTGGGGTACCAAAATAAAGGTACTCGACACGAACACTTAACATAGGTGTTTTGTTTTTTAATTTGTAAGTACATAAAACTTATACATCACATTCCAGATGTGGATGGCCAGTGTGCTCCGGCTACTGTCCGGGACTAAAGGACCCACTTCATCACGGTTTGGAATGTACCGTGCTGTCTGCAAGACCTGGATGTAACATGGATGACATGCCTAATTATTATAGGTAAATAGTTTTTTTTTCAAATATCTCTACAACTTAAATTGCGCTGTAATGGGCTCCGAACGAATGGTCTTAAACCATTCATCATAATCATCATCAGCCTATATTTGTCCACTGCTGGACATAGGTATCTCCAATTGCACGCCAATGTGATCTGTTATCGGCTTCTCGCATCCAACTTCTGCCAGCCATATTGCGGATATCATCAGTCCATCTTGCGTGAGGGCGTCCTACACTCCGTTTGCCGAGACGCGGTCTCCACTCGTTTGCCCCAACGGTCATCGGTTCTACGGCTAATATGGCCGGCCCACTGCCATTTCAGCTTGCTAAACCGATGAGTTAAGTCGATGACTTTGGTTCAAATTGAACCATTCACAGGTATGTATTTTGATTTACATAGCTGCTCGAAAGAGATAATAAAATAAATAAATAAATAAATATTTTACAACAACACACACATTGCCTTCATCCCATGTTAAGTAGCCAAAGCACTTGTGTTATGGAAATTAGACAACGAGATATATTTATTTAAATACTTTTTTTTTCTTTTAAATACATACTTATACATATAATTATATAAATAAAACACCCAGACGCATCCAACAAGTACTTAAAAGCTCATCACCTAAATACCTGTCAGCGGTGGGAATCGAACCCACGACCCTACGGAGCAGAGGCAGACATGCTGACCACTACACGAACGAGCCCGTCAGGAGATTTTTATAGATATTTTGCCACTTCCATCGCCGTAGTTTTCCCACTGCAAAAGTCGTTCCTATTTGTCAGTTCTAGAACGTTTGTAAGAGAATGGCTCTGAGTCCTTTTACGCACTGTTTAGACTCAATATAACGGAGGGACTCAACATCAATAGTTTTGTGTGTATGGATCAGAGAGTTCAATCATAACAAATCATTTTTTATTACTTGGAAAGTGCATTCCTAGTGATGGAAACCTGATTAGAAACGAAATTGTATTTATCTAATATATTTCTTTGCATGTAAAAGAACGCTTAGCATTATTGGTGTACATTGTGAAAAAATTAAGCTTAATTAAAAATGTATGAAAGATCTGACTATACGCATTGAGTAAAAGTAAATCCTATAAATTATTTATAGGTACTCAATGAAAGATTTACGGCAAGGGGAGATAACAAAGCAAAGTCTTAATATTAGGGAGAAAACAAATCGCTCTTCGCCGCTCCCATTCCAATTATAAATTTAAAGATACCTTTTGTTTTAAAATCCTGTTCCGGAAAGGACGAATATACAAACTGTGCCCAATTAAGAACAATTGAAATCCAAAAGAGAGATTTTCTTTGCAAATTGATAGAAATAAGTATACAATAATGCTAGAACTGAAACTAGGTGACACAATAGATCTGTGGAATGTGTGGATGTAGAAAATATTTAAGTTATAAATACAGACTGATTAATACGAGCTACCTATAGTATTATAGAGTATTCTATACACATCAAAAGTGTCTAGGGATCAAGAACATTTTTAGCTCTAAAAAAAACTAATTTAATTAAATCAAATCTAATCTTCTGGATTGGTCTCCTACCTAATTCACCATGCCTGTATCAATGACTTATGACCACATTTTGAATAAATTATGAATGAATTCAGTTTTTGTGAAATAATTTCTTGATTGCAATCTTCTAAAATGTACTTGATCCCTAGACACTTTTGATGTGTGTATTTACAGGGTTTCATCAATAGCAATAGCAGAACATTTTTTTTTCGAAAATTCCCCATAATATTTCAAAAAGTGCTGTGTGCAAAAAAAAATATGGAGCTCGTAGAGAGTACTGAACAAGAAAATAAAAACTGAACCTAATTTTCAATGTCTTGCGTAGTTTTGTAAAAATCGAGTGAGCAATCGTGAGAACCTTGTATTTTGGAGGATAATGAATGTCAAAATCTATTACAGGCACGATGCTCTATTGCCGCTGCGCTGTGTGCTGCTGCAGAAGTCGGATCCCCAGAAGTGGAAAAAACTATCCGAGATGCAGTCACATATGGAGTGCAGGACGCCCGGCACTGAGACTTACGAGTAAGTTAAAATAACTTTAGTTTTGTGGGTTGGAAGGTACAAATCGTTATTATGAAACAATGGATTCATGTATGAATATTACTTACAACGATCACTTTAGACGAGTAAGAATTATTACTAAGGATGTGAAATACATGACGTAGCCTATAGAGGCGATTAGACTAGATGCATATATCTATAGTGAGTGTAAAAAGACCTTCAGCAATGGTCTTAGAAACGTAACGTTGTTGGGTTCGTCCATATGAACAACTTCTACTATGCCCACCATGCGGGGAAATGAAAAAAAAATGTTTCGTCTCCATACAAAATAGACGATTTTCTGCCTCGAGAGATGACATTTGGCATTCTCGCCATAGTAAGAGTTGTCCGTGTTGACGAACCCAATAACGTTTCTAAGATCATTGCTTGGAGTCTATTTACACTCAGTATAGTGTATAACATGTAGGATTCTACCTCGAACGTAGGATAGTCGGCCTTGTCAATATGATATGTAGTGTCTTACTGTTATTACCATTGTCCTAATTTAGGACGGTACATGTCTAATGTCTAATAAATAACTAATTGTTTATATTTTCAGCGAGGCTAACGAATTTGTCGTACAATATTTGTTGGATATCATAAAAAAATTAGACGAAGACGCACGAAAAAAGTTATTCGATGAAATATCCTCGAAGACCCTACACAGAATGTGCGGAATTATAGACACTAATGCACTTGAAATAAGACACCCAAAAGGGTCAGAATTATTGGCGTTGTACACTAATACTTGTATCATGGAGCACAGTTGCATACCAAACACTAAGCATACTTTTAATCTTACGTCAAAAGACAAATTGGATCTATTCAAAATTACAGTGAAAGTAGTTGTGCCTGTCACCAAAGATTCACATATCACTACAATGTACAGTCACGCTTTATGGGGCACTCAAGCAAGACGCCAACATTTGAAAGCCAACAAATACTTCTCATGCAAATGTCCTAGATGCAGTGACCCAACAGAGCTTGGGACATATTTAAGCGCAATGAAATGTCTCGGTGATGGAAGCAAACCCTGCGACGGTATACATTTACCTGAAGATCCATTGGACGACGAAACCGAGTGGGCTTGCAGCAAATGCATGGTCAAAGTCCAGAGTTCACAAGTAAATATGATTATAACACAGATGGGTGATGAAGTAGAAAATGTCCAAATGATGGGTAGTTCAGTAACGATGTTGGAAAATTTGATCTGCAGACTGTCAACGTTCTTGCATCCGAATCACTATCACTTGTACTCTCTAAAACATTCATTAGTGCAGTTGTATGGTAGACATCCTATTTACATGTCTGAAGACATAATTGACAAGAAGATTTTGATGTGTAACGATCTTATCGCGATAACGAAAACTTTAGACCCTGGAAATGCAAGGCTCAGTCTGTACATCGCAGTTTTACTCCACGAATTGCATTCAGCACTTACTTTGAAATCAAAGAAAGCGAACGCTGATGGTAAACCTAAAAATGATGAAGAAGTTAAGTCTCTTTTGATCAAAGCAAACAAAGCGATAGAAGAAGCTTTAGACAGTTTGAAAGATGAAATCGACGAGGCATCTGGGAAGAAATTATTCGACGTACTGAAAAGAAGTAAAGGTGAATTCAAAAGGTATTTGAAGGAAAAACACATTTCTCTCTGAATCCTTTATTTTGTTATTATATTAACTAGGTTTTTTTTATATTTGCACAAGTCATAATAAATATTAAAATTATATCACAGATTGTTTTCTTTGTTACCACATTTTGGATACTCGTTTGCCATAAATAACGGATGTTCATTGTCTATTACTTTTAGGAAACCAGTTTAGACCAGATCTGCTGCTATCGGCACGTATATTTTGTGCGATCCACTCAGTGTATCTGGACACTCTAGTGTAGATGCCAGGCTGCTTTGCTCTCGCACATCCGCTTCCGGTAGACACGACACCAATGACTAATGAGCGACCTTCTCTGTTGACCATCAAAGGACCACCGCTGTCCGCCTGTTTTAAGAGAAAAACATTATCATTAACGACTCGTAGGTAGGTATTTGGTAACAAAACACATAAGTGATAACGTGTCATTAAATCTACTGTCCCTTTTTGACAGCCAAAGTAAGAAAGAAAAGACGATGGTACAACTGTTGTAATGCCAGATTTTGCTTACCGGAGCTAGGATAGAGGTAGCACAAAATATTTGCTGGGTAACCTTAACACACAATATGACAGTAGGTGATCGTAGAGTACATATCTGGCGCTTTACCATAATGATCTTTTTCTTTTGAGTTAGACGATTTTGTACTAAAGCTGGATGCGAGAAGCCGAAAACAGATCACAGTGACTTGCAATTGGAGAGGCCTATGTCTAGCAGTGGACAAGTATGGGCTGATGATGATGAATGATTATGATGATTTTGTACCTTATAATAATACTAGCTGCCGCGTGGTGTTACTCACGTTTTTTTTCCATCCCGTGAGAACTTCAGGATAAAATATTTAGTTACCTAGAGATAATGCAGCAATATTTCAATAATGTTGAAATGATTATTGAAATCCGTCCCGAAATTGGTCAGATTTAACAATTCGTTATAAACATCCGTACAAAATTCAATTATTTCCACTTAATAATATAAATATTAAAGATGCACAGACAAAAAAAATATATACGCCTGTTGTGCTGAACTATAAAACTTTTCAAACCCAAAAACTCTAGTAAAATTCATCTCCATTCTATTTGGTACCTATCTAATTATAGATTTAAGATGCCATACCGATATGTTATGTCCTTAAACCACTAGTTAATATTGAACTAACCGAAGTTATTGTATAGGTTAGCGAAAATATTATACGTTTTTCTTAATAGTTCATTTAGTTTCAGTTTTTATGTCTGTAATTTTCACGTCGTGTGATGTTCGCGGACATAAAACTTAGTAATAATGTCTATATTTCGCTGAGGAAGAGAGATCTTATCGGTAATTTGGGAACACCGAGTCGTCACCATTAATCTTTAACTTCATCAACATTAATCTTACTTGTCGATAAAACCATCGAACTAAATTTAAATACTACATAAAAAATACCCTTTGAATTTGCTATGTGACTTTCTTAGCATAAATATCATCAGTTTTTCGTTCTGTTTCTGTTTTTTTTATGAAAAATAATAATATCGCTTTTGGTCATAACGTCAGCCAATTTTCAAAAAGACCTTGTATTTAACTAGCCAGCATTATCACAAAATAGGTTCAAACTAATGTCAATTGTTTAAATAAATAGACACGAATTGAAACTAAGTACCACTTTGTTATCTGGTACGAAATCGAGCAGAACATGGAAAGGGAACCGTGGTATCACCCATATAGATAAATCTACACACATCAAAAGTGTCTAGGGATCAAGTACATTTTAGAAGATTGCAAACAAGAATATATTTTACAAAAACTGAACTAATTCATAATTTATACAAAATGTGGTGATAAGTCAATGATACAGTCATGGGGAATTAGGTAGGAGACTCCAGTCCAAAATCCAGAAGATTAAATTTGATTTAAATAAATTACATTTTTTTAGAGCTAAAAATGTTCTTGATCCCTAGACACTTTTGATGTGTTTATAACAATTTCAGAATATTTGACTGAAACCACATTTTACGTTCCTTAGGTCCGAATTTCTTTCATGTGGTCTCGCATGTGGGCAAATATGGGCTGATGATAATGATGAAACTGCATGCTCATCTCATTTGGAACAAAAATGTCGCTTAGGCCTTTTTGACTGGAAGTCATCCATATGTGCCTAGAGTATACACGTAATATGTAACACTCTAAGACAGCCAATTATATGAAGAGTAAACAAAGACGTCTAGTATTACTAAAGTGAGTAAGCTAAATGTATTTAAGTATATTATTTTGCTTTACTACAAGCTAGTAAACTTGTTGACATAGAGACGTTGGGTTCTAAGTGCTTTTTGTATATTGATTACATTATTGGAATAAGTACTTACCTACGTAAAGGAATTAGTATCTTACTAATATTGTTATAAACGCGAAAACTACTGAACGGATTTCAAAGAAAATTTTCTATAATATGTATATAATTATATAAAACTCAAAATGCGCTTGGTGAATAGTGGCTTTAGCAAGTGCCTTTGCCTACCCCGCTTTACTATTAAAAGGTTTGAAGTATATTACTATTATTATAAAGGTGAACTATTTAAACCGGGTATTACTGCGCGAAATTAACCAAAGAGAAGCATTCAGCTTACCATCGTTGTTTGGCCGACGTTTTATTATTATAAATCAAAGTTCTAACTGATTCGTTCGGCACTGACTCATCAAATCTCAGCCTTAACCCTTGACCTTAGAAAGCAGAAATTTTGCACAGAGGTTATTTTTATAAAGTTTACGTGAAATAAGAAAAGATTTTTAAAATGTATATCCTAAGGGGGTCAAAAAGGGTGGTACACGTTTATACGAGTTAAACGTTAATTTTGGAGTCATGGTTCTAAAACTTGGTGGTACTATTCTTAGTAGAAATTAATACAGAAACTGCGTGAACGAAATTATTATTAGAATTATAAATCTGAATAACACAAGACTACATTTTATCCCGAATTTCCCGTGGGAAAGAAATAACATTGTGGTAAAAACAGTACATGTAGTTCGAAAATGATTTTCTAGAATTACGCGAAATAAGTAAATAGTATCCAGTATCCTGGTATGGTAGGTATTCCTGACGCAATTCCTTCGGGTACTTCTAGGACCCGCCCATTTTGCGACACGGAAGTCATAGTGGGTGTTTAGTCGGTCCCTAAGAGTTCGAAACTACCCCGATTTTTGGGGGTGTCCATGAGGACTCCCCCACTTAAAAAAAAGGTAGGGTTGGTGTACGTACATACATAAACTCAATAATAATTCGGTTTATATTCCGGTGGATATATGGTGCCTCTTTAGGTAACTTCTGGCCTAAGAATTGGAAAAATATGCATCAAAATCCGTTACGTAGTAGTAAAGATCTGAAGCATATATATCGATAGACAGGCTGTCGGAGGCGACTTTGTTTATACTATGTATTCACTAATACCACTACAATGTGGTAAAAACCTTATCCGCGTTATAACCAAGATGTTGCGGTCGAAGATTAATATTCGTATCCATAAAATTCGAATTGCAAGAGAAAATCACACAGCTTTATGTTGCATACTAAATTCTTAAAGTTAATTCGTCTACAATTTTCGAGAAATATGTATCGTTCAGTTAGAACAAAGTTGACGCAATTGCAAAATGTGCCTTTTTTAAAATTGAACCTTAAAATAAAGACATAAAATACTTAAATTGAGAAAACAGTATGTTTCGTATTGAGTTATTTTTGTTCTAACTACGCGATATGGTTATGAGTAGACATACTAGTTAGGTATGTAAATCCAGCGGCAATAAAAAAACAACAGTTCTTACAATATCAGTTAGGGCCAGCTTCCGGATAATTCCGGTCATGTTCTGACGAAGAATAAATTTTATGGCCGTCAGATTCGCTGCTTAATACAAGTTAAGTAAGATATTCGAAGAATACAAATTAGTTCTTGGAAATAAAATTACCAACAACACAGTTATCTGCAGTAAAAATTTTAATACGCTGTATAAAATACTAGTGGAGCCGCAGACATGGTCATGTATTGATTAAGAATATACATTTCTGGTGTGTCCGCATTTTGCGTGCATTTGACCAGCTTTTTAAGACTTTCACTATAGTATGATTATTGATTATTATTTCACAGATCGATATGCCATTCCTTTGCGAAACAATGTTGCTGGATTTTCAACGATTGTAAGTTCACAATCGAGAAGATTAATCAGAAATTATCAAATGAATGTATAATCTCCTATCCATATAATGTATTTTTGGAATAATCTAAAATATATAAAAGGAAAAGCAGACTGACTGACTGACATATCAACGCACAGCCCAAACGGCCAAACTTAGGCACTTGATATTTGAAACGGACATAGCTTAGGTACCGTAGGCGTGCACTAAGGAAGGAATTCCAGAAATTTTCACGGGAACGGGGGTGTAAATACTTTTGTATGAAAAATCTAAACCGCTCAAGTTAGACGCTTGAAATTTGGGATGCAGGTACTACTGTACTACGCGAATGAAATCGCGGGACGTACACTAGTCTATTATACATGATATGAAGTGTCAAATCGTTCGTCGAATCAGTAAACAGGTTATAGCAGTGTCCAGCACTTTTACATATCAAGGTTATTATTTCGCAGGTTATACAAACACATCATCATCAGCCCATATTTGTCCACTGCTGAACATAGGCCTCTCCAATTGCACTGTGATCTGTTTTCGGCGCATCTACCAGCCATCTTGCACGATGATATGTGTGTCCATCTTGCCTGAGGGCGTCCTAAACTCCGTTTGCCGAGACGCGGTATCCACTACGCGGTATACATACATACGTACATATTACACGTCACGCCCAGAGGGGTAGGCAGGAATCGCAGATTATAACAATCACATTGTTTTCTATCACCTCTAAAATGGTGTGTATTTTTTTTTTACCAACACTTCCAACTTCAACGTCCCGTTTGTCGGCGTTAACAATGAAACTTCCATAGCATTAAAATTTAGTTGAGTCCTTTAAATTGCTAACATTTTGCGCTGCTTTGGACCGGCTCCGTTCGCGTCGTAACAAAAGAAAATTAAATTTTCAACGTTTCACATTATCGGCAGCGGATGTGGTAGAGACAATGGCGAAAACTGCGTTTTGTTGTTCGGTTATTGTTAATATTTTGTAGTGAGAGTCATTACGGTGTATTAGAAGCGCTGCGGTGGTAAAGTAAAATACAGTGTGATGGGGTTATTTCAGAACATTTCCAACCTATAACTTCTAGTCACACTGTACAGTGACACGTATGGCCCCTGTGTTTGTGCCCTCACTAAATTATTATTGGTACTAGTGGACTCGACAGACGTTGTCCTGTCTTAACTATTAATATGAATAGGGTGGCCTGTGCCCAGCAGTGGTTGTCATTTTTTTCTTTCATAAGAACCATCTGCTGTCATTAATAAGCTCAACAAAGAAAGAATTAGCGAAATCGGTCCACCCGTTCCGGAGTTATGGAATGACAACGAAAAGTGGCTTTGATTTTTATAATAAGATAAAGAAGACTGTTGGGAGTAAAATCGGACTATAATGCAAAAACACACGCATGTCAAAGAGGCGTGGGATGTCCTAGTATGTGATTGTACCCTACATACATCTAAATACCAAAAGGCAGGCTAAATATGACCTACCTGGCTGTATGTAACACGTCGTGTGGTATCCGTCAATTCCGCTAGAATTTTGGCATCAAGTCTGAACTTCAAATTCAAATTATTTATTTGTATTCCACAATGTTAAATTCTTAAGATAAAGCATGTATAGTATTATAGGTACATGACAACATTGTGGACCCTGGTGGGCACAGCAAATTACTACTTATAGTAAGGGAGAGGAAGGCGCTTTAGATGATATAAATATATATTTATATAATCTTATGTGTGTGTCGAATGCCAATCATAAGGTTCCGTGCGATAGTGTAGTTGAGTTTAGTATTAGGTTAGGATATTATTAAAGACTACAATGTGAAGCATAGAAGGACCCTACAACTCAGGACTACCAACAGTGGAGGTCATGTTAACCCTTAGCATTTAAGTGAAAATTCTAATAAAGATTTTTATAGTTTTTTTTCCTTTTTAGAGATCCACGGTTTTAAGCCGGACGCTTCTAATTGACGGGCGTCTAGCCAAGCTAATAAAAAAAATATCAGGCGTATTAAATCATTATTACTATTATTACATGTTGTTTGAGCTATTGTAAAACGTATTGATTTCATTTTAATGATCCTGTTCGATTGACCATTCGTTTCCTTGAACAGCGGAGCACTTTACGATCGGTTTGCGCTTTATAAATAGCAAGTGTCTCTTTCTACGCCTTTGGGATTAAAATACGTCATAATATGCATTTAAGTGGTATTATGTTTGTAAATTCTTCATCATCATCATCAGCCCATACTTGTCCACTGCTGGACATAGGCCTCTTCAATCGACAACATTTAATTTTTTTCGTAATACATACATACGAAAAGTTAGTGTAATTCTTCTTTGAACATAATAATAAATATTAGGTTACATCGGTAACTTACGCTCTTTTTCGGAATAAGCAGGTTTTATAAGTTAAAATTATGAATGAAAACTTTAATATTTACAATTATGTTTAATGAAGAAATACGCTAATTTTTCGTATAGTTTCATAATATGTAAAGAAATAAACACTTGAAAAAAAATTAAATGTTGTTAATTGCACGCCACTGTGATCTGTTTTCGGCTTCTCGCATCCATGTGTAAATTCTTACCCAGCAAGAGTCTCTACCTCCATCCTCGTGTCCTGCGCACATCTGTGTACTGGACACTTTGATCTTGGTCCCCTGTGACTTGTACCAGTTGTTGCACATGTCGTTGGTGACAACCATCACCTCTGTCTTCTGGAGTACATTTGGTCTTGATCCTGGAATTTGCAATTTGTTTGTTTTTAAGTGATTTCAAAAAAGATTTCTAGAGAATATCTCAATTGTTCGTAGGTATATGCATACGTTTTTCGCGGATAACTTCGCCGGTTATGAACCGATTTTGATGATATATTCAGAGGTGGTTCCATGATAAGGGAGTCAGAGTTTGTTGATGGCAGATAAAAATAAAATACACTTCACGCATTTTAATCCCCAAGCGGGGTAGGCAGAGGCACTTGCTTAATAAGCAAATGCCCACGGTTCACCGAGCGTATTTAACCTAACGTGGCAGGGGGTGAGCCCATTGGCGTTATAGGGATCACACACCTTGTGATGTGCGGGTTTCATCACGATGTTGTCCTTCACCGTACGAGCGTTGCGTTGCGTACATAGGCTCTAAAAAGAGTCCCATTGGTACA
>SJJU01017128.1:0-15294 GCA_012932125.1 Conopomorpha cramerella
AACGGCCCAATGATTCCACCTGGCGATAAGAACACCACACTGTAACCCTTGGATAGTGCAATGGCTTTTGATGTGTCAATCGAGGGTTTTGTGTCTTGAGTGACTAAAAAAATAAATACACTTCACGCCTTTTAATACCAAAGCGAGGTAGGCAGAGGTACTTGCTTAATAAAACGTGACAGGGGGTGAGCCCATCGCCGTAATAGGGTTCACACACCTTGTGGTGTGCGGGTTTCATCACGATGTTGTCCTTCACCGTACGAGCGTGGCGTTACGTACATAGGCTCTGAAAAAGAGTCCCATTGGTACACGTCCAGTAGCCGGACTCGAACCCGCGACCTCCTGGTTACAAGTCAAGTATCCGACCAACTGGACCACAGACGCTCACAGCGTTGAGTGACTAATAGCGACAATTTTGTTTGTTTCCATGCCTATTTAACTGGAAATGTGCCTCATCACTGGAAAAAAATGTGTTAACTGTTCGAAATCTCTTCAACGTAACTTCACAGAATGTTTTTCGTGAATTGTAATCACTTTCCTTCAGTTCTTGCACGATTTGGATTTTGTACGGATGATGCAATATATGCTTCTTTCAACATTTTGTGCACGGTCGTCTTAGGAAGGTTCAAAACGGAGGCCCTTTTTCGCACTGAGAGTCGAGGATTTCCGCGAACGCTTTGAGCCACTTGTTCGATATTTTTTAAGAACGGCTTGGTCCGGAAGATTAGGTATTCATTGCTGAACCGGACAATTTTTACGTATTAATTTCTGTGTTTGTTTTTTTCTTATTGTCAATATTGTTCTCCCCCCGTCAACAAAAAAAAAGTGGCGTGCACACCATATAGGCAAAAAGACACTGCCTACCATAGTATTTGGGTTACCCGACCTAATAATACAGTTATTGCTAGATCCTTTTTCGTTGTACTCACGACATGCTGTCAGGCTGACGAAGGTCCTGTGTTTTATGAGTGAGTAGATAGAAAGGTGCCTATATTTCGTAAAGACATGTAGCCTGTACGTAGGTGTCAATCCTTGGGGATTACTGCCTACCTTGTCGTAAAAGCCACTGTCATCTACATTCATACATCTTTTCATGCATGACCTCGTACGTTTCGAGTAGTTTTCACTCCACCTTCCGCCAGGACATCACCAATCTGGTCGATGTATGTCCTTCTGGGGCGACCACTACTCACCCGGCTCTGCACAATATCACCTATATAAATCTCTTCCGCCTGAGATGGCTCCCCATTAGCGCAAAGGATAGAAACAACTGTTCGATTCGACTGACGTTTATTGACTCTCTATAGTCATGAACAAACCTTAGCTTAGGAAGGATACGCAGATATATGTAATATGGTTACATAGTGGATAATATACTTAGGTTTAGGGCACTTGACGCCGATCTACTTTAATCCATTCTCTCCATATGCCCAAACCACAGGTTGTTGTTGGCACTGACTTGACAATATGTCAACTGTCATGGATAACCGTTACTTCTTTATTGTATCATTTTTAATGAAACGCGCACAGACATTATAACTCAATATCGTTCACCGGGTATATTGGCGCGAATATAATCAAAGACAAGCTCGAGCTTACCTTTGTTATTTTACTCGACGTTTCGACGCAGTTCCATGCGTCGTGGTCACGAGTGGACTAACAAAGGTAAGCTCGAGCTTGTCTTTGATTATATTCGCGCCAATATACCCGGTGAACAATATTCTTTATTGTATGTCTTTCAGTATGTAGGTACGCCACTGATATATACGAGTATATTAAACTCACCATTTCCTCGCATGGGCAGCAGAGTGGACACGAACAATATGGGGCAGTTGAGTGTCAGACAGAAGAGCCACAGGCACCCGATCATCTTGTACGCGTGGGACTTTGTCTGCCACTGTCGCGACGACAGCGGCCGACAGATGGCGAAGTACCGCTCCGCCGAGATGGCCACCAATGTCCACACGTCCACGGACACGGACACAGCTGCGGAGGGAAATCAACTTCATAGTTTTGCAGTATTTACTAACCATTGTGACAGGGGGTGAGCCCATCGCCGTTATAGAGTTCACACGACTTGTGGTGTGCGGGTTTCATCACGATGTTGTCCTTCACACACATAGTACATAGGCTCTGAAAAAGAGACCCATTGGTACACGTCCAGTAGCCGGACTCGAACCCGCGACCTCCCGGTTACAAGTCAAGTAGGTAAAACCTTCCCTGAACTTCCACGTGTAATTCGAGACCAAAATTAGCCAAATTGGTCCAGTCGTTCTCGAGTTTTAGCGAGACTAATGAACATCAGTTCATTTTTGTATATATAGACTATTTCACGACATCTTTGGCACATCCATATTTCTTATTCCATTACTACTGCTAGTTAATTTGTAGAAAATGCTTCAGCATTAAGTCCTCCTACTGTGCATATTTTTTCATTAAATATTTTAAATTAATAAAGCCGCTGTTATGATATAGGAAAGCTTTATACAACATTAAATAAAAATATATCTTTTACATTGTTCGTGATTTATTTAACAAAAGCTCCATTTATATTGTAGGACATGTTAACTGTGTAGGAAAAGGAAAAGTTATGGTAGGGGGTGGTACTATAAAAATATTACACGGATTATACTGCTCGATTTAGAAAATAAATCGTTCGAACACGTCAACAAAGTGTGGGTGTTAAAGCCCCAAAGCGTTATTATTTATTTATTATATTTATTTATTCCTATAACAACCTATTGAATTATCTGTTTTGTGAACTGACTAATCAGTTCGCGCATTTGGAACACCGCATAATTGACAACATTTAATTTTTTTCAAGTGTTTTTTTTTATTAGTAGTTTTACATATTATGAAACTATACGAAAAAATAGCGTATTTCTTCTTTGAACATAATATTAAATATTAAAGTTTTCATTCATAATTTTAACTTTGAAGTTCAGATCATTCATCCGAGTACGATGACGTCACGACAACGGGCTAAATTCATAAAGCCTTTGCTAAGCACTTTCCATTAAAAAAACTAAATGTCAGTTCAAACTGTCACTCGAATTCATTGTTGTCATGTTGTGAATTGTAAGCGCAAACAATTGGAACATTTTCCTACCGCCTTTTTCAGAACTTTAAGAAAAAAGGAAGACTATCGACTAACTCCATGTAAAAACTAAATTACTAGTACTAAAATGATCTAATAAACCAAGATAAAACTATAATATATCTACTTTTCCTTTTGTTCCTTCGTGAACAGTGGGCATGTGTAAATCATCTATTTTCACATGTAGCAACAGTAATATGAAAAACGTGTACCTAATTTATATTAAATAGATCCAGCCTGTATACCTACCAATTATTTCTGATACAGATAATAATACAATTTTGTTGCTAGGAGGAAAACAAATTAGGAAACAATCAGTTATAAATTGGAACATTCCAATTCATTCCGTTGGGTAAATTATTAGAATAAAAAATCTTATAGAAGATAATATAAAAGCTCTATAGGGTACACTGGAGTAAGGCTAAGTTCATATGGCCGCGCGGCAAGTTCAACCTAAGCGGTAATGGGGAATTTCCAGTAGTGCAATTCTCGTATTTTCGTTTATACTAAAAAACGTCTCAACTTAGTCCAAACTCACTTGTTTTTATAATTCTCGTGTTACTATCGAATGTCAATAGTACGTCAAACGGCTCGGAATCGTCAGAGCGTATTCTCGTAAACAAACAAAACTAAAATTACTCTTCTCAAACAAACGGTATTCTGGTAATTTTTGAACTCGAGCGTAAGCTTCACCAAAACGTAATCGTGATCGAACAAAAATACGAGAATTGCACTACAGGGCCCTTGTTTCTCTTAACTATCAAAGGCGGCGCTAGCTGTTCAAGGGGGAGTACTGTCAACGAAATTACTGACGTCAAGCAGTCAGTATTGAAGGTGACAGTTCATAAATATTGAAATATTATTTTATCAATGCTAAAATGTGGTTGTGGGCAACTGGTATTTAATGTAAGAACGAATTTTATTAATGTGATTGGTCTTTATTATTATTTGGTGTTATTTCATCAAGAGACATAATGAATGAATTATGTTGTTAATAGTTAGTGTATTGTAACTATGTTGCAATAATAATATTATATAAGCTATACCTAAATAAGCACATTATGTGAAAATTGCTGTGCCCTACAGGGTCCATAATTGATACACTGTATTAAATTTGTAACATCTACTATAACATTCTAATGCAATAAAGATATTGAGTATTGAGTATTGAACCAATTTCCTTACAATATATGTTAAGGCTCTAAATTTCTTTTCTATGGCCTAATTATTTTATACGTAATAAAATATAACTGACAGAAGTCCCCCTGGACACCAACCAGCGGCATCTTGATAAGAAATTTTTGGAGTTTGAAAATTCCTCATTATCGTCTACATTACCATCTACATTATCGTCTACAGTACCGCGCGCTCCGACCCGCACGCAGTATCTTAAACCACGCGCCACCGCGCGGCACAAGTTTTACAGACCTGTATCAACCTGTTCAGTCGATCCGCGCGGCTTAAGACAGAAAGACACATACACACATCTAGCGTGTCTAGGGATCAAAAACATTTTTAGCTCTAAAAAAAATCTAATTTATTTAAATCAAATCAAATCTTCTGGAATGGTCGCCTAACTAATTCGCCGTGCCTGTATCAATTACTTATGACCACATTTTGAATAAATTATGAATGAATACAGTTTTTGTAAAATATATTCTTCATTGCATTGTTCTAAAATTTACTTGATCCCTAGACACTTTTGATGTAAAATAAAAATAAATACACTTCACGCCTTTAATCCCAAAGAGGGGTAGGCAGAGGCACTTGCTAATAAAAATACCCACGGTTTACCAAGCGTATTTAACCCAACGTGACAGGGGGTGAGCCCATCGCCGTTATAGGGTTCATACACCTTGTGGCGTGCGGGTTCATCACGATGTTGTCCTTCACCGTACGAGCGTTGCGTTGCGTACATAGGCTCTGAAAAAGAGTCCCATTGGTACACGCCCAGTAGCCGGACTCGAGCCCGGGACCTCCCGGTTACGAGTCAAGGGTCCGACCAACTGAACCACAGACGCTATCACAGTTTTGATGTGTGTAGCTCTATTCAAAATGAGTAGGGAAGATGCCTTTGTATTGCATTTCGATTTGCTTATCATCATGTGAACACAAAAACCGTGCGGCGGAACGCGGTACCGCGCGGCCATATGAACTTAGCCTTAATACAGAGGTTTATGTATATACATACCTAATTATTTGTCTCCGAAAAAAATCTGAATTAGATTTTATCATGCCGTCGTCTTTCAGACTTGTTCAGACAATGATCATTTTTGACCTTTACGTCATGCTCTTTGATGATTTAATTCGGCGTTTGAGGGACGGCAACTTCTGAATATTTCATATAAATAGAACCTGTACATTATTTGACCATTTACTTCCATTTACACCTAATTTTAATTGTGTCTATTTTGGCAAAATATTTCGTGACAAATTGTGACAAAGGCTGGTACCTGCTCTACTGTTTCACTGAAAGCGAAAAAGTTGGCTCTTTCAGGCTCATATTCTGAAATTAATAGTAGTTTCTAAACATTCGATCTATACATTCAAGTTCAGAAAGGTCTTTTTATAGGAAAAAAAAAGTTTTAATAACAGCGTCTGTGGCCCAGTTGGTCGGATACTTGACTTGTAACCGGGAGGTCCGGGTTCGAGTCCGGCTACTGGACGTGTAACAATGGGACTCTTATTCAGAGCCTATGTACGCAACGCAACGCTCGTACGGTGAAGGACAACATCGTGATGAAACCCGCACACCACAAAGTGTGTGAACCTTATAACGGCGATGGGCTCACCCCCTGTCACGTTGGGTTAAATACGCTTGGTGAACCGTGGGCATATGCTTTAGCAAGTGCCTCTGCCTACCCCGCTTTGGGATAAAAGGCGTGAAGTGTATTTATTTTTATTTTAACTCAATATTGTCCACCGGGTACATAATCAAAGCTCGAGCTTACCTTTGTTATTGAATCGACGTTTCAACGCAGATGCGTCGTACCTAATACCCGATGGATAATATTGAGTTATAATGTCTGTGCACGTTTCATTAAAAAAAAAAAAGTATAATATTCCTCGATATAAGATTTAAATACTTAGGGCCTTACTAATAATGGCGTAATTGCTATTTCGAAGATACACAAAGCTCAACTTAACTTGTCAGTTGTATGTCAAATACGGAATAACCAGTTCAAGTAGACATGTAATAACCGTTGTGTAAGTGACAACGCGTTTATTGGAAAGGGGGTTAATCTCGACGCGAATAGAAAAGGTTGATGTTTAACAACATCTGATGAAGAGATGAATCAACTGACCTTGGAAATAGGGTATCAGCATGCACATGACGGAGCCGAACAGGAAGCGGCGGTACATCTGGCCCACCAGGGTGAAGGGCAGGCAGACCACGCCGAGCAGGAGGTCCGATAAAGCCTGGAAACACACTCGCTTGTACAACTCCATGACGTAAGAACCTTAACCCTCTACTGCATGAATTATGAAGGATATAAAATAAAAAATATTTGAGTATGGTACGCGATTTATCAGAGCAGTATAAACACGATTTGAAGAAAAAAATATGATTAAATTAAAAATAAAGTTTTTTTTTCAAAATCCATATATGATTTCATTTCAAACACTTAACTGTATAACTGAAATCATATCTGGATTTAAAAAAAAAAAACTTTATTTTTAATTTAATCATATTTTTTTCTTCAAATCGTGTTTATACTGCTCTGATAAATCGCGTACCATACTCAAATATTTTTTATTTTATATCCTTCATAATTCATGCAGTAGAGGGTTAAGGTTCTTACGTCATGGAGTGTGAAATTAATTTATGTTCAAAAATATATTGAGACAAAGTCAAGAAACCAAATATGGTTTCATATGCGGTGGAGGGATAAACCACTTGACTCTTTTCGTCAAATTCATTTAACTCCGTTATGGATACTCCGCTGGCGAAGACAGCATGTTAGGCTTCATCCGCCGCCATCTTGACTCTCACGAAATACTTAGTTCTCATTGTTATTTCAACGTTATTGTCTATTAGGAAAATTATACCTTATTTTCTATCATTTTAAGCTATAAAAAATTCAAACATTTCTTAGCTCAGATAATGACTCGAATGAAAGACTGAATGAAAAGACACAGCCTTACCTTAGTATTTTGGCTACCCGATCTAATAATACAGTTATTGCTAGATCTTTTTTTGTTGTACTCACGGCATAGACTAACGAGAGTCCTGTGTTTTGTGGGGTGAGTAGATAGGTAATATAGGTGCCTATATTTCGTAAAGACAAGTTACCTATACAAGGTGTCAATCCTACCTATGGGGATTACTGTCTACCTTGTCGTTATAGCCAGTGCACGCCACTGCCTATTACAGTCTTATTCGTACAGTTCCGGTCAAGTCAGGTCAGTGTGAGGATGAGCCCGGTCGTTCCGGGCGTTTAGACAAGAATAGGTCTACGTATCCGTAGCAGCAGGTTCTTGTGTAACTCGCACCGTACGGTGCTTAAACCCTGCGGTGACCACGGGCTCGGTATTTCCGGGGCCTCGGGAAAAGCTTGGGCCACAACATCCGGGAGTGTGACCCGCGTTGGCGAGAGGGTCGCCAGCGTTTACTGCGGTTATAACCCTTGTGCACGGAAAGACGGTTCACTTTTATTTAGGGACCCTTTTTGAGTTATTATTGTAATTTTCTGATTGAGAGCGGATTAGTGATGCTACATTAGCGGATTAGTCACTTGTCATTATTCAACTCTTTTATTCATAAAATAGGTAACTTGGATATCTTCCGTGAATATAAAACAGTTTTTAAAAAGACAATTTTTTTAATTCTGCACATATTGTCAACATACTAAATTGTGCACAATTAAGTCAATATAAAAATGAATCGCAAAATGTGTTGCTAACCGTATAACTCCGGAACGGGTGGACCGATTTCGCTAATTCTTTCTTTGTTGTGCTTATTAATGACAGCAGAAGGTTCTTATGAAAAAATATAACTAAAAATATAACTAATACTAATTCATATTAAATAGTTAATAATATTAATAATTATTATTTATCAAATCTTACTATAGTAAAACACTAGAATATAATATCTGCTATTAGAATAGGTGGAACTTGTGCTATAAGTACCAGTACCTTCCAGAGTTACACGTGACATTGTGTACGGTTTATATCAATACTAAAAAAGTTAAATATAAGTAAACTATCTAACCTTGGTAAAAAGAGATTCACACTCGATGTACGTAAGCGCAATTAACCATTTCGTCAGGCAATAAAATATTTATTTTAACGCATATTTTTAATGTCTTTACATTAAAGATATGCGTTAAAATAGGAGACACAATGTCAACATTACTTTTCAAAATGTTACTAGAGATGTCATCACAACCTGTTGCACTGGTTTGCTTAAGATTTTGTATAATAGAAGAGACCACTTCTTCATCTGTTTTTAGCAAAACAAAAGAAAAGTTAACCATGGGGGGCAGAGAAGTATTTTTATTGTTGTCAATAAATTTACTAGCTAGATTTTTCCCTACATTAAAAAAAAACCTCCAAATGGGTGAACCGACCCAGGCGAAAGTTCTGAGGTCATAAAAAAATACAGACGAATTCAGAACCTCCTCCGTTTTTTTTTAATCGGTTAAAAATAAAGATCATGTAACAGATAAGGACACTTCATCATCATCATCAGCCCATACTTGTCCACTGCTGGACATAGGCCTCTACAATTGCACGCCACTGTGATCTGTTTTCAGCTTCTCGTATCCAGCTTCTGCCAGCCATCTTGCGTACATCATCAGTCCACCTTGCCTGAGGACGTCCTACACTCCGTTTGCCGAGACACGGTCTCCACTCGAGAACTCGTTTTCCCCAACGGTCATCGGTTCTACGGCTAATATGGCTATAAAGACACTTACCTAAATCTAATCTAAAAATTTGTATACGATCTGAATCATCGACATGTACCTTCACATTGTGCATGAAGGACTAACGCTCGGCAACTATTGACTTAGTCATTTCATTAATGAGTGCGTATTTTATCTTGTTTATCGTTTACAAGAGTTTCAGTGGCAAATTCTCTTTCCTAAAACCATTTATATTTGACCTTCAGTTTGGAAGAAAGTACAAGTTGGCTTCAGATCTTTTAAAGTGGTGTATGATTAGTTAATATTACCCTCTACGACGACAATAATGCGAAGGCGTCGGTTTATTCGTCGGCACGACTTACTCAAATATTGAAAATTATTGACAAATGAACATCCCCAACTTGTATCAGTCCATTTCGGTCGTTGATCGACAGCATTCTCGTTACGGTGCTGTGTATTCGATCCGGGGCGTTTTTAACTTTAATACTTGTAACTTAGATCGTTTTTCTTTCGCCATTTTAAATAATACATTTTTAATCACTATGAACAAGCGATTGACCACCATCCTGCCTTTTGTAGCGATGTGGACTACGAAGAAGCACACTTGTTCATTAGGTACCTATTACGTTTTATTTGTATTGTGATCCAAAATTTACATATTTTTTGCGTTAAATTAATGATTACAGAATTATCCTTTAGATTGACGGGCCTGTTGGTGTAGTGGTCAGCATATGTGCCTCTGCTCCGTAGGGTCGTGGGTTCGATTCCCACCGCTGACAGGTGTTTAGGTGATGAGCTTTTTAACATGGGATGAGGGCAATGTGTGTGTTGTTGTCAAATATTTAAATATTTATTTCATCCATGCGACACGTGTTGGTATTCGTTTTCACGTATTATGTCTGCCTACCTCTCTAGGCGGCAGGCGTGAATGCTGCTATGTTTGTACGTTTAGATATGCAGAACTTAGTGTGTTGTTATAATTCTATAATTGACGTTAGTAGCCTGTTTTGACAAATGAAGAATCAGTGTGTTGTAATCATCATTATTATCATCAGCCCATATTTGTCCACTTCTGGACTTAGGCATCTCAAATTGCACGCCACTGTGATCTGTTTTCAGCTTCTCGCATCCAGCTTCTGTCAGCCATCTTGCGTATATCATCCGTCCACCTTGCCTGAGGGCGTCCTACACTCCGTTTGCCGAGACGCGGTCACCACTCGAGAACTCGTTTGCCCCAACGTTCATCGGTTCTACGGCTAATATGGCCGGCCCACTGCCACTTCAGCTTGCTAAGCCGATGAGCTTTGTCAATGTGAACCATTTTACATAATATTTCATGCATTCAACCATTTAAAACAACGTTAAAGTTAGTAGTTGATATTGACAAATGCAACAAGAGAGACCCCGTTTCAAAAATAAGCGGAGGGTTCCCGCGGACGTTTTACCATTTCACTACTTACTCAATTAGGCCCTTTGTAGGATCGGGAAGATAGGGAAACGTTTGTCGCGTCCATTAGTAGCAAATAAAAAAATATTTTTTCATGTCCACTGTCTGTTATAAATGAATATTTTTGTAACTTTGTTTATACTATTATTTCTGTGTTAGCCTACAATGAAGATAGCACTGTAGAGTAATGTCTGCGGATTTTTTATTCGATTTTATTGTATTGTGTATCTTGTTGGTTTCCCAAATTAAAGAAATAAAATACATCTGAATGGTACTGAATTAAGCGTTAAAATGTTAGAGCCTATGTATTTTTTTTTCGGTATAATATTAGGCTTCACCCGCCGCCATCTTGACTCTCACGAAATACTCAGTTCTCATTGTTATTAAGTAAGTAGTGTAAGTTATTGTCAATTAAGAAAATTATACTTTATTTTGTATCATTTTCAGCTATAAAAATTCTAACATTTCGTAGCTCAGATAATACCTCAGCCTTACCTACTACAGTCTAATTCGTACAGTTTTGGTCAAGTCAGGTCGGTGTTAGGATCCCCTGGATGTCGTTCTCCTCAGGGTGTTCCGGGGGCACCGGCTCTTTCGCGCGTAGAAGTCACCGGGGGTTTTTAGTGGACTCACCATATACCCTAGTCGTCTCCCCCGCAGACGACGGGGAATCCGAAGGGATTCTCCCCCCGTCAAAAAAAAAGGTCGGTGATAGGATCCCTGTAGTTCCGGGCGTTTAGACAAGAATAGGACTACGATAACCCCTGCCTGGCGTATAAGTCGTCCTTGGGGTCATGGGTATCGGAGTGGGGATATTTTGTTATTGCGATAAGAATCCTTAGTAATAGTAATAAGACGGGCCCGTTGGTGTAGTGGTCAGCATGTCTGCCTCTGCTCGATTCCTACCGCTGGCAGGTATTTAGGTGATGAGCTTTTAAAAAGGACTTGTTGGATGTGTCTGGGTGTTTTATTTATATAAGTATGTATTTAAAAGAAAAAAAAAGTATTTAAGTAAGTACCTATATTTCGTTGTCTGATTTCCATAACACAAGTGCTTCAGCTACTTAACATGCGATGAAGGCAATGTGTGTGTTGTTGTAAAATATTTATATTTATTTATTTTATTGTATTTCAACAGTGTCACATTTTGAGATGTTGCGTTGTTGCATTCACTGAGCAAAATGTCTCTTTATGACATTTGCCATTTAATTTTTCATTTTTCCGGCACCTTCGTTTATCATACTACGCAACGGTTACTGGTGCGGTTTTCTTCAATAGACGGCAGGTTTGTTACGTATAACGCATGCACAGAATAACAGGGAAACACTGATTATAATCCTACTAATATTACAAACGTGAAAGTTTGTATGTGTGGATGGATTTTTGTTACTCTTTCACGCAGAAAGTACTGGACGGATTTTGATGAAACTTGGCAGTATTGTACCTTATAAAATAGAATGACATATTGGCTATAAGGTATTTTGGTAAAACAACGTTTGCCAGGTCAGCTAGTAGTAGATAATTCTATATCAATTGCGTGATTTTCATTTAATACTAGTTTTCCGCTCGCGGCTTCGCCCGCGTGGATTTCGGCTATATTGCGGTATAAAGGAATATTTATGATTTTAACGACTACAAAATACGGATGAAGACTATTTACATTCCATTACTAAATAAATAAAAAAACAGGGTTAGTACACATTAAAATGATTCGCATACAATTTTCTGTTTTGATATCTTTTCAAAATATGAATCGTATCCTGTATGTACTTTACTTATGTATTGACAAATATAACAGATAATCTTGTATCTCTCTCTTTATTATTGTATACTAGTGGACGCCCCGCAATTTGATTCGCGTAGTTTCAGTATTTCATACAAACTATAACAACCTCTATATAGCGACGCGTCCCACAGGATCGGGATAAAAAGTATCATTTGTCCTTCTCCTGGTTCTAAGTTATGTACCCACTCATTTTCAGCCAAATCAGTTGCATCGCTCTTGAGTTATAAGTGTTGTAACAAATCCGTCTTTGTTATATATATATAATAAGATAAATATTTTTGGGACATTTTTTACACACGTTCACCTGACCCCAAACTAGGATACCCTGTACTATGGGTGCCAGAGACTGATACACTTACATAAATACTTTTAAATACATACATAGATAAATAAAACATCCAGAGGCACACAACAAATGCCTCAGCTCATCACTAAAGCATTATGTCCACGACGGGAATCGAACCCGCGTCCGACGTCCTAGAGGCAGATGCCCTGACCACTATTCCATACCGACCGTCATATATTAAATATATATCCGAGAATGCTGAGAATCATCAGATATGGTGTGGACTTCGTGGTAAGTCAAGCAAATAACAAGCATAAATTACTGTTATTGGGAAAGTCATTTCTGGTCAAAAGCAAGTCAAAAATGTTTTATTCTGTTTTTTTTTCTGATTACCTACTCTCAACAGCCAAATAAAGTCCCTGGTAGGCAGGCGAACTTAAGTGTCAGACTATCAGGTCATCGTTAAAAGACTTGACAAACATTTTTATTTTAGACTAGCTGTCCCGGCAAACGTTGTTTTACCAAAATACCTTATAGCCGTTATGTTATTCTAGTTTATAAGCTACAATACTGCCAAGTTTCATCAAAATCCGTCCAGTACTTTCTGCGTGAAAGAGTAACCAACATTCATCGACACATACAAACTTTCACGTTTATAATAATAATCATCATCATTAGCCCATACTTGTCCACGTTTATAATAGTTATAATATATATTATAATAATTAGTAGGATTTTATATTTAGTCAAGTTAAAAAGCATCTGTGCTCCAGTTGGTCGGATACTTGTATACTACTGGACGTGTACCAATGGGACCATTTTTCAAAGCTTATGTACGCAACGCAACGCTCTTACGGTGAAGGACAACATCGTGATGAAATCCGCACACTACAAGGTGTGTTTACCCTATAACGGCGATGGGCTCACCCCCTGTCACGTTGGGTTAAATACGATTGGTGAACTGTGTGGATTTGCTTTAGCAAATGCCTCTGTCTACCCCGCTTTAGGATTAAAAGGCGTGAAGTGTATTTAATATTTAGTTTACTACTTTCTCAAAAGATGACGCTACGGTATTCTATATCGATAATCAATCAAACCCTCTTTGACAGAAACTGCTTGTAACAACTTCAATCAATATTAAATAAGTGTCACGTAGTACTTAGCTGTCAGCGTCTGATTGACAGTCGACACAGTAACTTGTAGCGACCTCTATGTAGAGGAAAATGAGTTTAAAAATACCACTCGACCGTATACAGAGTGTAAAAGGACCCCGAGCAATGAATGGTCTTGGAAACGTTGTTGGGCTTGTAAATATAAACAACTTTTACTGTGACGACAACGCGGGGAAACGCAAAAAAAAAGTTGTGTGGTTTTACGAAACCACGGTAAAAGTGAAACTTTTTTTCACATTATAGACATATAACTGAAAATTTTTGGAATAATATTCCATTAAAGGTATAAAAATAGCCTTATCAATCTTAATTTCGTGAGCGCCTTTCACTTTATCCCTACTCCGCGGCCGACCGTCACGCGGCATTCAACACACAGACAAAAAAGTTTGAGACGATGTAATAAAAGTTTCACTTTAAAATTTTCAGCTCCGTACAAAATAGACAAATTTTTTGGGACATGACAGTATGGGGATAGAACATTTTTTTTTTAGTTAGCCATAGTAAAAGTTGTTCACATTGTCGAGCCCAACAACTTTTCTAAGACAATTGCTCGGGGTCCTTTCACACTCTGTATTCTGTTTTTTATAACATTTGCATTAAACTTTAACATTAACATTAAATTAGTATTAAGTCATATTTATGTTAATTATAAGACTTGGCGATTTGGAAAGATGCCAGTTTCTTCCCGGTTCTTCTGGCCAGTAAAAGGAATTAATTCGCTTTTGTTTTAAAGTCATAAATGACGTCCATCAAGCTTTGAGTTATGCTACTGTATATTTGTATGTTATAGCACTTATAATGATGAAATAAAGAATTTTGACTTTGACTTTGACTTTGACTTTGACTTTGACTTTGACTTTGACTCTGACTCTAAAATAAGGCGTTCCAACTCACCAAATTCAATAGGTAGATATTGGTAACGTTCCTCAACCTGCGGTTACTGCAGAGGGTGATCATCACTAAGCAGTTGCCAGTGACCGACAGCACGAAGATCGAGACGTAGGGTATCAGGATGCACCGCCACTCGTAGGCGGCCGGCGTTGTCCTTGTCGGTGACAGATCGCCCACATCTGTGATGTTGGACATTCCCATCAGCGTGAGGTTACCTTCCAATCGGCTGTCATACGTCGTTTGGAGGACCAGCGACACGCCGTCCGTCGCTGAAGCCGCGTCCATCTTTGCCTGCAAAAGAATATCAACTTTGAGTATTTATACCTATTGGCTATGTGCAAAGCGAATAGTGACAGACAGATAACGACCGCAGCGCACAACACGGCAGAAATCGGAAACAAATGCGGATGATCAGCTGTCAAGTGTTGATTGCAGTACAAAATCAAAGCAAAGAAATGGGTTGCTTTGTTAAATTTTAACGTGTTGCGTTCTTATATGCTCGGCTAATACTAATTTATCTATTTTACCTCAGTTTGTGGTTGGAAACTAATTTTATGTGTAATAGTTTCAAACGCGGTTTTTATTATTATATTTATTTTACAAACTATTGTATAAATTTCACTTAGTCAACAATACTATTTTAATCTTTGGTTTTATTTATATTTGCAAAGAAAACTAACAATGTTTACATTGTTATTATTTGACAGCTTCTGCAAATGTTGTAAACGCTACGCGTCGCCACCGT
>SJJU01017130.1:0-12255 GCA_012932125.1 Conopomorpha cramerella
AGGAGATAGTATGGACCCGATGTTAGGTGTCACATAGCTCTTGTATAAAACTAGTGAGCCGATGTGATGTTAGGACTCAACTGATGAATCGGTAGACTAACATCTCTCTCGTTGGCTCGGTCCGGCTGGTGGACGTGATCGAAGCCAGCGCATCATGGGCACGTTCGCGGGGAATCAGCACGTTCGTTTCGTCGAGGTCTCTGAAGGCTCAATACTGTCGGATGCGCGTGGTTGTAAAACGCCGACGCTGCAGTGACTCGTTCGAGGGGCGTGTATATAACATGTACTTTCCGTGGTTTGGTGTGTTTTTGCTTAAAATAAATACACTTCACGCTTATTAATCCCAAAGCGGGATAGGCAGAGGCACTCGCGAAAGCAAATGGCCGCGGTTAACGCGCGTGTATTTAACCCAACGTGACAGGGGGTGAGCCCATCGCCGTTATAGGGTTCACACACCTTGTGGTGTGCGGGTTTCATTACGATGTTGTACACTTCACGCCTATTAACACGCTGGTCTACAGGCTCGAGCTTACCTTTGTTATATTCGCGCCTATATACCCGGTGAACAATATTGAGCTATAATGTCTGTGCGCGTTTCATTGAAAAAGAAAAATATCTAAGAAAATATTATATCCCGAAGGATTTTTCATTCCCCTTTGTTATCGTTGTATACTTAGCGTAGCAAACTCGTGTAAGAATAACTCGACTTACAATATTTATTCTTCATTATCTTAGCAAATATACTCTGTAGGCATAGTCGACGGTTACACGCTATTTCAATGAGTAATGAGTAATTACTTGAGTCACGTAGTTCCTGAAATAAGTCTACACTTTTGACTGAAGCGAGGGTATAACAAACATAATTATAATGAAAAAAGAACCTACTTCAGCCAGTCTATGTACAACGATTAACTCAGGTCCCCAAGGGCACGGTAGGATTTTCCCGTAGTAAATATAACCTCCAGTTGTGGTTGTATGAGTATGAGTATTTTTCAAAGAATATCACCTCTCGGTATATATGCCAACCGTTTGATATATCGATAGCGCCATTCAGAATTACTACCAACGCCATCTAGTGAGCAACTTCGGAACCCTTACAAAACAATCCATGGCACATCTTCCCACTCACTACATTCGACAGTCTAAGATTTTTCAAAGTTGCCGCTAGGATCACCTAGTCCCTAATTACCTGACGTCTTTCCAAGATGGCGATCGGAATATTGTTGTGGTTTAACTCAAAGAGAGCGCTGCTGCCCGTCCTCTGAAGAGTTCCCTGGGTCATCTCGCACAGACCCCCACGACGGGAAAAGGGGTGGTGACATAATATGTATTTTCTTCGTTAAACTGTATAAAAAGCACAATTTTAATGAAAAAACAACCGACTTTGACTTTTACGTATGGATGGTACTCTCTCTCAGAGCGAAGGCAGAATACCAGTTCATGTCACGGGCAACTGTGACGTCATGCTGAGCCGGAAGCTCATTTTCGTTGGATAAATGGAGCATGCATTCTTTGATGTCATGCTACAATTATTTATGGGTTTTAATCAAAAATGTATTCTTATTACTATTATTTTTATTATTATTTTTTTGTTATCTTATTGTGTGTGTTGTATTTGTTTATCGAAAATAAAGTTATGTCTATGGCTTTAACCAATACTTAATATTATAGTTAATAGACTCACGGCATTTGCTTTAGCAAGTGCCCACCCCGTTTTGGGATTAAAATGCGTGGCAGTGTAATTTTTAATAGACTAATACTATGGTATTTATAGACGTAACCCCTAAGAAGTTACCCTCTATTTATTTGGTCTGACATTATTAAAACCCTTACCGTCGGCATGGATTAGTGGTCAAGGCATCTGCCTCTTGGAAGACGGACGCGGGTTCGATTCCCGCTACGGACATAATGCTTTAGTGATGAGCTGAGGAATTTGTTGTGTGCGTCTGGGTGTTCTATTCATATATGTATGTACTAGTGGACTCGACAAACGTTGACCTTTTTTTTACATGCCGGTATCCTCATGGACACCCCGCCGCCATGGGGACAGCGAACGAGATAGTGTCGGACTCTTACCGACTAAACCCCCATGATGACCTCCGTGTCGCAAGCAGGGCGGGTCCCGGGAGTACCCGAAGGAATTGCATCAGGACCCGCCCAAGCGATCGGTCCTGTCGGACTCCGGCTCAGGAGAGACGGTGGTGTGTCTGCCCCAGCGACCTCCTTCTCCGGCGGCAGTTACCAGGTCATAGGGTAACCGCCGCCCTTTTCGGGGTCGTCCAAGCAGGTGCCGGGGACCCCACTCCGACACTCTCGACCCCAAGGACGCCTTATATGCCAGGCAGGGGATACTGTACTGTCCTATTCTTTTCTATACGCCCGGAACTACAGGGCTGATGGCGGGACGGTCACAACCCAACCGCCCAGCCGTCGGACCCCGGATCTCTTGGGGTCCGACGTGCCCAAAAATATTTTTTATTATTATTACTTCTTTATCATGAAATCACTCTTGAACTCGCGTTTTTACAATAGGACAACCAGGAGAACGGCAAAACGTCATCCATACCAGGTGGATTTGCCATTTACGCGAACCAAACGGTTTGCGTCCACTTTTATAATGCGTACCGCCAGGATGTGGAACGACTTGCCGGAGTCTGTGTTTCCTGCGCAGTATAGTTTGAAGGTCTTCATGTCGCGGGTAAATAGTTACCTACTGAACAAGTGTGCTCCATCGTAGACCACATCGCTGCTTAACATCAGGCAGGATGGTGGTCAAACGCTTGTTCATGGTGATTATAAAAAAAAAATCAATTCAAGAATGGCCGGTATAATACTATCGAATTGAGAAAAACTCCTTTTTTAAAATCTCGTAAATAAAAGGCGACAAGCTTCTTCGCTAAGTTTACTCTGCTATAAAAGAAACCTTTTTGTGTTTATCGATAGATAAGTACTTTTTTATTTTCTTTTTTAAACAAACTTTTTAACTCTCTGACTTTGTCGGGAAGCGTGACAAAAAAAACACAAAAATGTTTATTTCCATTAACTTTTTTGTATTTTGTTTTTTGGTGATATCGGTATTGCTAGTTCATTTGTGTCTCATGTGTGTCCCTTTTATTCCGTTCCTGTGGGAACTTCGGGATATACTGCGTGTAAATGGACCCGGACCAATGGTCTGGTAGTTGGGTTCGTCGATATGAACAACTTTTACTATGGCGGCAATGCATGCTGGAAAATTAAGTCTTAGTTACTTAAATAAATAAAATTATTATTATTATTATTAAAAAGTTTTCTGCCTTGAGGGATGGTTAACATTTAATATGGAGGCGAACATTATTTTATTTCTCCGCATTGTCGCCATAGTAAAAGTTGTTCATATTGACGAGCCCAACAACGTCTCTAAGACAAATGGTCGGGGTCCTTTTACACTCGGTATTATGGCCTATCATACATACAAATAAAAAATAGTTATAGTGAAAAGTAAAAAGAAGCGTTTGTGGTCTAGTTGGTCGGATACTTGATTTGTAACTCGCGGGTTCGAGTCCGACTACTGGACGAGTACGAATGGGACTCCTTTTCAGAGCCCATGTACGCAACGCAACGCTTGTACGGTGAAGGACAACATCGTGATGAAACCCGCACACAGTGGTCAAACGTTTGTTCATAGTGATAAAAAAAAACACTAGAAAGTGTGTGAACTCTATAACGGCGATGGGCTCACCCCCGTCACGTTGGGTTAAATACGCTTGGTGAACCGTGGGCATTTGCTTCAGCAAATGCCTCTGCCTACCCCGCTTTGGGATTAAAAGGCGAGAAGTGTACATTAGTTATAGTGTTACTAACACGACTTTTTCTTATACAGGTGACAGTGGTCATGATTCGGACCATTTTTCCTTATTCATCAGATGACAGCGATTTCAATGGTTTAGTTATTTTCCTGAACAAACATTTTTTTTAAATAGAAATATTAGTGTGACTATACATTAAACATTATCATGAATTCCTCATTTTCATATGCATTCCGAACCGCCAGGATGTGGAATTACTGAGTTTCCTGCGCAGTACAGTCTACAGTCTGAAGGTCTTCCAGTCGCGGGTGATATATATATAGGTACCAAAAGAACAAGTGTGTTCCATCGTAGGCCACATCGCTGCTTAACATCAGGCAGGACGGTGGTCAAACGCTTGTTCAAAAAAAAAATTGAGTTTGAAAAAGGTTGGGTTGGTTCGGATAATGTACCTGAAGGCAGCCTGTATGTATAAATATATTTGATTCAGAGATTATCCACTTACAACGCCACAAACTTAATCTCTCTTTAATTAGTATGGATGAACACGCGCTGTTTTGACGATGAAGGATACCGTCTTGAGCAGCCTGTGTAAATAAATAAATATTTTACAACAACACACACATTGCCTTCATCCCATGTTAAGTAGCCAAAAGATTGATTCATCATCATCATCATCATCAGCCCATACTTACTTGTCCACTGCTTAGATTTATTATCACACGAACATTTATAACGAAAAAAAAAACTTTATTCAGGAAAAATATAAATACTTCTGGTTTCAATGGTATACACCATCTGTTCTGTAAGATAAACAAATAAAAAGAAATAAGTGCGTCTGTGGTCCAAAGTGCGTCTGTGGTCCAGTTGGTCGGATACTTGACTTGTAACCGTGAGGTCGCGGATTCGAGCCCGGCTACTGGACGTGTACCAATGGGACTCTTTTTTAGAGCCTATGTACGCAACGCAACGCTCGTATGGTGAAGGACAACATCGTGATGAAATCCGCACACCACAAGGTGTGTGAATCCTATAACGGCGATGGGCTCACCCCCTGTCTCGTAGGGTTAAATACGCTTGGTGAACTGTGGGCACCTGCTTATTAAGCAAGTGCCTCTGCCTACCCCGCTTTGGGATGAAAAGGCGTGAAGTGTATTTATTTTTTTTACAAGAAATAGTAAGTCTGGATCATGACTCCGAAACCATCAAGTACTCGTAATCCTCAGGTTGTTTCCATCCACTAAAATAGTTCTGTGCAACCCTTAAGGTACATATCGACCCACTAAGCAAACTTTTTAACTGTCTGACTTTGTCGGGAAGGGTGACAAAAAAACAAGAATGTTTATTTTCTGAACATTATCTTATGAACATTTTAGTATTGTTTTTTTTTTTTGGTGACATCGGTAATTGGTACTTCATTTGTGTCTCGTGTTTTGTCTCTTTTATTCTGTTGCTGTGGGAACATCGGGATATTTATAGAAAAAAAGGTAAAAATTTTGCTTTAAAAAAAATATTTGACCCACTAAATATCGACCTTAAAATTCTCCGAACATTATCGGAGAAACTCAACTAGAAGGAAGGGTTAATGCTAAACAACTATTAGCACACTGTGCCGCGAAGTGCTAATGTACAAAATGAGTAACAATTTGCTATCGTTACGAGCTCGAATGATACCGCTTCACCCCACTTTGCAGTAGAACCCTAAATGCGATTTTCTGTGACTGATCGCTGACGGCCACGCTATCACTCTCGCTTTGTCCCACCCTTTGTGGCCTTAATGGAGTTGTACCTTCTCTACTCTATTGTGTCGGGACACCTTAGCATACACGCTTCAGTTCTATTTTGTCGAGCTCTCGTCTCTACCACGCCCCTTCAGTTAAAGGTTCATGCTGTGCCTGACACAGCTTGTTGCTACTGTGAAGATAGTGACATTTAGATTGAGCGAATTACGTTTTGATGTGGACGAAGCTTTCATGTTACTTCTATGGTAACGTAGCTCAGTTTAAAGTGTTTGTGACTAGTTGTGAAGTGTATGAAGCTTATTATTTTGTGTTTTATTGCGGTGGGATGCAGCGTGTTCCGTAGAAATCAACTTGACGTTGACATATATAACATTCTTTTGAAACTTTATGAGGTTGTCTGCGCTTATAAAGTTGGAGTGCGCTATGCATCAATGTCTTTCTGCGAGACGCACAAATTGCTTGTGCAGTATGAATGTATTAAAATAAAAAAAAAATAAATACACTTCACGCCTTTAATCCCAAAGAGGGGTAGGCAGAGGCACTTGCTAAAGCAAGTACCCACGGTTCACCGACCGTATTTAACCCAACGTGACAGGGGGTGAGCCCATCGCCGTTATAGGGTTCACACACCTTGTGGTGTGCGGAGTTTCATCACGATGTTGTCCTTCACCGTACGAGCGTTGCGTTGCGTACATAGGCTCTGAAAGAGAGTCCCATTGGTACACGTCCAGTAGCCGGACTCGAACCCGGGACCTGCCGGTTATAAGTCAAGTATCCGACCAACTGGACCACAGACGCTCGTATTAAAATAATAGGTAAATAATTAAGTATTTCTCAGAAACTGAGTAATGCTATTCGTCTTTTTAGTTCTGCATATGAATATATGGTCATTAGGGATGCTTGTTATAGTGTAAAGAGCACACTTTTAGTGTGGGTTTTGCTGTAGTGTGCTTTGTGTTAAAACTATGTTTTGTATTCTTTTCGATTTAGCGTCTGTGGTCCAGTTGGTCAGATGCTTGTCTTGTACCAATGGGTCTGTTTCAGAGCCTATGTACGCAACGCAACGCTTGTACTGTGAAGGACAACATCGTGATGAAACCCGCACAACACAAGGTGTGTGAACCCTATAACGGCAATGGGCTCACCCCCTTTCACGTTGGGTTAAATGTGGTTAAACGCTTGGTGAATCGTGGGCATGTCCTTTGCATGAAGTGTATTTTTTTTCTTTTCTATTTTCTAGTATTAGCATGTCATATTTTAGTAAACTTGTACTGTTTATATTGTGGACGAACTTCCTTCCGTTACGTTTACCTCTGCCTCTGACAAAATAATTACAGAGCAAAATCCCAAATACTTTATTAACTTAAAAAAATGATGATGAAAATTTTATTTCTTTTTATGTTCAGATTATATTCAATTTATGTTTCATTTTGTGTAGTGGTATATAAGTTATGTATTCCCATAAAATAAATACACTTTATTAACCCTTTATATACGATCATACCGTGTGGTGACGGCGAATAGAATACATGTGTCACCACCCCAGCCCAACTTTTCCCGTCGTGGGGGTCGTAAGAAGCGACCGAGGGAGCTCTCCAGAGAACGGGCAGCAGCGCTCTCTGTGAGTTAAACCACAACCACCACTGCGATCGCCAACCCGCCTGCCAAGCGTGGCGATTACTGGCATTTCACCCCAAATGACGGATCTCAATGGGGGAGGCCCTCGTCCAGCAGTGGACGTTATGTGGCTGATGATGATACGATCATACAAAAACGACAATCAGCTGATCGAGTTTGTATGGGAAGAACGATTTTTTTTACGTCCGGCATTGACCCCTATTGAAATGGACTCGGTGGGGTCTATAGAAACACAGTTGGGATCACCCTTGGATGTAGTGGCTCAGCTCGGTCCGGAGGCCCCGGCAATAACGCAAGAGTGGTCACCATGTCTGTGCCATGGGGTTTTAGTGGGTGCGAAACCCACATACACCTTTTGTCCTCACCATCGGAGGCTGACGGAGATATCAACGCACAGCCCAAACGGTTAAAGGCACTCGAAATTTGGGACCGAAGTAGCTTAGGAACCGTAGGGATGCACTAAGAAATAAATTCCAGAAATTTCCACGGGAACGGGAATTAACGGGGAAATATTTATGTATGAAAAATCTAAACTGCTAAAGATAGACGCTTAAAATGTTTGATGCAGGTACTATTATACTAAGCGAATGAAATCGCGGGGCGTCCACTAGTCTTTAGATAATTCCAGTGAAGACATTCAATAATGTTCAAAGTATGTGTTGGTCAAGTGGGAATATACTAGCCTTTGTTTGATTGAGGGTTAAATCATCTATCCATTCCTGTTTTGTTGTCAATTCTCCTATATACATTCCCAATATTATACATGGGAAAGGTTTGATTTTGATAGACATTTCATTAAGATAGGAGACGCTGCGAAATGCTTTTTATAGCTAATATCTTTGACAAATACCACTTTTATATTCATGTTTCCTGTTGTTTCTTTCCTTGTTTATGTACTTCAAAGCATTCATAAAAAAAACGAGGAAAACAGTGTAATATCAGTACAACATATTGTACATACATACACTTCACTCCTGTCTCCACAGATGGGTAGGTAGAGACTACAGATCTCCATTTGTCACGGTCCTGACATACCCCTTATCTACATTATATGTACGTGAACTCGTTTCGAGTACTTTTCACGTCACCTTCCTCCAAGACATCACAAATCTGGTCGATGTATGTCCTTCTGGAGTGACCTCTACTCACCCGGCCCATTACATCACCCATATAAATCTCTTTCGTCAATCGACTTTCATCTATTCTCTCCATATGCCCAAACCACCGAAGAACATATTGTGTGAAATAGAATAAAAAAAATGTGTGTGACGCTTTGATAGACTACATCCATTTTTTTTGTCTTCACAAGAGCGTTAATATACCTACCCTGTAAAAATTCTATAATATAAACATCTCATCCATATTTCAGAGCTTTCATCAATACATCATATTAAAAGTTTAAAATATTAATAAATAAATATTTTTTTACAACAACACATATTTGCCTTCATTCCATGTTAAGTAGCTAAAGCACTTGTGTTATGGATCTTATATAAATAAAACACCCAGACACATCCAACAAGTGCTTAAAAGTTCATCACCTAAATACCTGCCAGCGGTGGAAATTGAACCCACGACCCTACGGAACAGAGGCAGACCTGCTGACCACTACACCAACGGGCCCGCCATAAAACGCGTATTATAGCGCGAAGATTAACCAAAGATAAGCATTCAGCTTACCTTCGTTGTTTGCCCGACGTTTCGACACAGTTACATGTGCCGTGATCGCGAGCTGAATGCTTCTATTATCTTTGGATAATTTTCGCGCTATAATACCCGTTTTTAACTTTTACCATTTCAGTGCGGTTTCCTTAAAAAAATACTTCATATGTCAAACTCTTCATAAAAAAAATGTGTGCATGTACTAGTGTACACACGTAAGAAACATCTTTATGGCTTTATTTTTCGCAAAATGGTCCACATGCAACTTTCCAGAAATTGGTTAAATACAGTTAAATTAGATAAAGTTTAAAAAGTGTGAAAAAATGTCAATATTTTTTTTTACATAGGCCCTGAAAAAAACACACCATACAGCCAGATCTCGAACCACCCACAACCTCCCAATGGGGAATTTTCTTTGACGTTTTTCTGACAGACTTTGAGGTTGAATAGCTGTCATTACTGTCAAAATTTGTTTGGAAAGTATGACAGTTATCCGCCCGAAAATCTGTCAGAAAAATGTCAAAGAAAATTCCCCCTTTGCAAGTCAAGTACTCGATTACTGGACCATTTTATGGGGAGTAGGTACTTACTAAGTTTATTGTATAAGCTTTTTGTGTATGTATTTGAACCACATTTTATGAAATAAAGTTATTATTATTATCGTTAAATTTACTTAGCGTTCTCGACGGTTTGCGTCCACTTTCATAGTGCGTACCGCCAGGATGTGGAACGAATTGCCGGAGTCTGTGTTTCCTGCGCAGTATAGTTTGAAGGTCTTCAAGTCGCGGGTGAATAGGTTCCTACTGAACAAGTGTGCTCCATCGTAGACCACATCGCTGCTTAACATCAGGCAGGATGGTGGTCAAACGCTTGTTCATAGTGATTAAAAAAAAAACCACCTTAGTGTCGGTTCTAGAGATACTCGCGGGCCTAAGTCAAACGAGCATCTTATTGGGATACGGTGGGTCTGTCTTTATCTGTTTGAAGGAACTTTCGGACTATTCGGCAGGTATTTAGTATTACTGATTTTTGGATTGTTGTGAGTAGTTGTTCTGGTAGGTCTAATGAATTTAATGACTGTTTAAACTGTGTTGGTATAACTCCTGTTGTAGATATTACTATTATTATTATATAGACGCATAGTATTGTCAAAAAGAGTCCCATAACTTCTACACTGCAACTTTCAGTACCAGATCACTTGCACTGTTCTAATTGCACTACAGAATCAAATGAAAATCCATCTCCAGATTAAGGCATCCGTTACACTAAATCTGTTTGAAATTGCGAATAAAAAAACGATATTTCGTAGACAGGCCAACGTTCTAGTACATGTCACTGAAGGTAGATTGATGATCCACATCGTCGGAATATGGATCGGAAAAAATATGCAAAAAAAAAAAATATAACGCCGCGGGTTGCCAGCTTTCACATAGTTATTACTTGCCCTTTTAAAAGGTCGTTCGTTCTCCCCAGATTATTTTTGCACAAGAAAATTATGTTATTGTTCATTTTACAAACTGAAAGCAGCTGGTAAGTAAGCGTTTCTTTTTCAAATCACAATACTGGAGGGAAATGCTGAATTATGAGGTGTCTTATCCAAACAAGAGGTTTTGTCAATTTTGGACAAACTTCTCGTTTGCTTTTTGGGTTATGTGTTGTAAAAGACTGTTCGTTTTCCTTATTAAATAAATATACATAATTATAGGTATATTCACGCCTATCTCTGTGAGGGGAAAGGCAGAGGCTACGGATCTTTATTTGTCACAGTCCTTTCACTTCATTCACATTTGCAGCCCTTTATTGGGGAGTAGGTACCTTAACTAACTTAATTTGTAAGATTATTTCAAACTTATTTAAAAGTCATTTTCCTTAAGATATGTTAATTAATTTACAATGTACATTAAGAGTCATAAGCGAGCGTCTGTGGTCCAGTTGATCGGATACTTGACTTGTAACTGGGAGGTCGCGGGTTCGAGTCCGGCTGCTGGACGTGTACCAATTGGACTCTTTTTCAGAGCCTATGTACGCAACGTTCGTACGGTGAAGGACAACATCGTGATGAAACCCGCACACCACACAAGTTGTGTGAACCCTATAATGGCTGTCACTTTGGGTTAAATACGCTTGGTGAACCGTGGGCATTTGCTTATTAAGCAAGTGCCTCTGCCTACCCCGCTTTGGGATGAAAAGGCGTGAAGTGTATTTATTTATTTTTTAAATATTATTATTATTTGTATGTACATCAGAATGTCTTTTTTTTAATAATTACTAATCTAAGTATGTTTTGTTTTTATTTTTGCTGTTTCTTTTCTCTCGTGGCACCGCCGCCATTTTTATGAAAATAAAATACCTTTCTTTCTTTCATATCTTCGTTAATGATCTCCCGTTTCGAGGACTTCTAATGCCAACTTTAGTCAGGACATTACAGATCTAGTCGACGTATATCCTTCTGGAACGAACTCTAGTCGCCCAGCCCCTTAAATCACATTGGAAGACAACATCTGGTACCATTTATTTATATATATCCAGACTAGCGCCAGACTTTAACTTAATACGATTCCTTTCGAAGTATTTTCCGTTATCTTAACCCATTAGTTTGAAATCGCCACCCCAACTTCCAAGTGCAGTAAATTTTAACTGAAGCTCAAAGAAAGTACGTGGTTCAGATAAGTTGTTCTTTTTTTCCCTTCGATAGTATCTTTTACTTGATGTATTGAAACGCGGGTGACCTTATGGAGCATTTACACGAACCATGGGACGATTCATTAAGATCCCCAATCTGGTTAGATAAATGGATGGAAGACAGTTCACTGCGCTAGGTTCACACGAGGACAATACTGATTGATTAGCCACGTGTAAATGCTTCCACTTGTAAACGTGCTGACAGACAGAAATTCTTCTAGCAGGACTTGTTTTTAGTCCTTTTTATTTATTTGTTGAACGGAACATTTCATTGAAGCTATCTGTTATGTGCCGCAAATGTTGCTGATAGAATGGCTAATTTTCTTTGACGTTTTTCTGACAGATTTTCGGATGGAGAACTGTCATTACTGTTAAACTTTGTTTGGAAAGTATGACAGTAAAATCTGTCAAATTCTGTCTCCGCCAGAAAACCTGTCAGAAAAATGTCATTTTTTGTTTATTTCTTTTAATAAATGACTGGACTGAAAGGGGGCTGTGCATTGGTCCAAATAATTTATTATTTATTTTTTTTTTGCTGTTTTATTTTTTTCGTTGTTGTGAAAATTTCCGATCGCTGTGCACGACTTCCCATATCGACGCAGAAAATCTATCGATCTTATGTGTACATACATACATACATACACTTAACGCCTGTCTCCCAGAGGGGTAGGCAGAGACTACAGATCTCCATTTGTCACGGTCCTGACATACCCCTTTCGCTTCATCTACATTCATACATCTTTTCA
>SJJU01017131.1:0-20683 GCA_012932125.1 Conopomorpha cramerella
TTTGACAGTTTTTTTTTTTTTTTTTTTTAGCAAATAGTGTACTATTGTGTACTATCCTGAGGTACTGTCGCTTTTGTCAAATTGATTTTGCTCTATAATCTATTGTTTATAAAACATAACGTCATTGTTAAAGTTTGTAAATATTATAACCGTAAAAATTCTTGTGCGTGAATTCCTACAAAAATCCTTATATCCACGCCGAAATATGTGTAGATATTAATTTCGATAGTGACTATTATTTTAATGTTCTAAAATTTTCAGTATTCACTTATATTCTATAGAGTTGTGGTAGCAAAATGAATGTGTTAATCAAACCCAATAAAGGCAAAGGGAAAGAGGTAATCTGTGTACCGAGCGAGGTATTTTCGGAAGATGACACAACACTGTCTATATCTAGTAAAAATAAAACAGAAAATGGTACACAAACTAAGAAGAAAGGTACTTTTATAATCTTTGCAGTCCGCCGTAAATAATTATTTACGGCGGGCTGCAAGGTTTTTTCATTAGTGCGAAAAAACGTCCTTCTTCCTACTAATGTTTAAATGTGGATGTAAGTTTGTTTCTTACGCTTTCACATGAAACTGTTTAGCGAAAACTGCTATTTGAGATAAGAATGAATAAACACATACTTTGCCAAACTTTTCACGGGAATGCGATAAACTACTGTAGGTTGCCTTTGTACCCCGTGTATTGGGAGAAACTCAAATGGTAGACGCATAAAAAATAGATAGTAGCCGATTCTCAGACCTACTGAATACGCATATAAAATTTGATATAAATCGCTAAAGCCGTTTCGGAGGAGTACGGTAACTAACATTATGACATGGAAATTGTATATATTAGAATATGGTTCATTATATTGTTGCAGGAAAGACTGCTCCAAAGGACCTTTGTGGTATGGCTGTGAAGAGATTACTAGCCACTAAATCTACGCCAAAAAAACGGAAAAGTAAGTACGCACACTAACGTGACACATAAAATGATATAGGTACTTACATTTCAAATATTAAGATAAAATAAATAGCCATTAAATAATATTTAACAAAACTAATTTTTTTACACTTGAATAATTTTCAACGAGATACAAACATGTTTAATATAAAAAATATATAGAAATTAATACATATTACTATGAAAAAAGAAATGTGCAGATTCCTTCAACGATCTGCCTAGCGTACAGTCGGTGAGAAGAAAATGCTCTATCAATTCGTATTATACTTTCCGTGTTACTAAAACATCAATAAGGTAGTTTGACAAGTTTCATACGACTTTCAACCTTAGAGTGGTGAACCAGGTTTTTAGTAGACTGTACCTATCTCTGTGAAAGTAACTGCAGCCGGTCTCGAACCCACAACATTCTAATGATACTAGACTACCGCACGACTAATACTCTGTTAATGTTTTCTTCTAATTAGTACAAATAATGAACTGGAAGAAATACCACAGACTACGTGTTATTTACCACTTCATGGACGACCTGGAGAAAGACTTTCCGGCAATATGCACTGTCACCATCATTGGGAAATCTGTTGAAGGAAGGGATATAAAGGTTAGTGACAGGCCCCGGGTACTTTTCAATTTAATATTATGGTAGGGTACATTGTACGGTCGGCCAAGAAAATGGTCTATCAGTTTCGATGACACTTCCTGTGTCACTAAAACATCAATAAGGGTTGAGTTGGCATATTGTAACAAGTGAACAATGCACCTTAATGTTCAATGACATTCATATGAGTTTCAACCTTAGGGTGGTAGAGCAGATTCTTTGCCGACTGTACACGTACCTACATTACAATAACTATATTATTATTATGAAACGAAGTATGAATGTCGAAGAGGTGAAAGGACAACTGGCAAGCTGAGCTGTGTCATACATTTGCACTTGTAAGTCGGAGATATCCAAGATATTCTACATCATCAGCTACATGACGACCACTGCTAGACGAGAGCCTCCCCCAATGATTCCCATCATCATTTGGGAAGAAATACCAATAATCGGGTGGTTTGGCGATCGCAGTGATATTGTGGTTTAACTCACAAAAAGAGCTGCTGCCCGTCCTGTTGAAAGTTCTCTCGGTCGCCTCTTACGACCCTCAAGGCGGGAAAGTTGGGCTGGGGCGGTGACCGTCACCACACGGTAAGGTATTCGAAATCCACCTACCGATCCCCTTGCTAATCGAGCCCACCGAAAATCCTGTTCGAATTAAAATACATTTTCCTTCAGAAAGGAACTGCTAAAGGATATGATGTGTGTATCTCGTTTTATATCACCCAGATGCTGAGGATATCCAACAGCGACGCCAGCAACACTGCGGTGTGGCTGGATGCCTCCATCCACTCCAGGGAATGGATTACGACGGCGGTTGTCACCTACATCGCTGACTACTTAGCCAAGAACTTCAACACGCTTCCTGACTACATCACTAATAAAGACTGGTACTTCATTCATGGTACATTGTGGTGAATAAATTCTGAGATCAGGGTTATAAGGCTCCAATTTCCTTTAAGTTCAAGAGCAATAGATACACTCGACATAATACCATGTGCAGCAACCAAAGTATTCTAAATACTAAATGATATTTTTTAATGAAACGCGCACAGACATTATAACTCAATATTGTTCACCGGGTATATAGGCTCGAGCTTGTCTTTGATTATATTCGCGCCTATATACCCGGTGAACAATATTGAGTTACTAAATGATATCTTCGAGAATACATTTAGTTAGTACTACAGTGAGTGACACAAGTATACTTGCCAACAAACATAATTTACTTGACCTTGATGTACCATCATAGTTAAGACTGTCCATTGACGTCAGTAGCGTGCATTGGCTTTTACGACAAGGTAGGCAGGATCCCTTAGGATTGACACCTATGTATAGGTAACTTGTCTTCACGGTACCTACATATCTACTCACCCACAAAACACAGGACCTCCGTGTGTCGTGAGTACCACAAAAAGATCTAGCAATAACTCTATTATGAGGTCGGGTAGCCAAAATACTAAGGTAGGCTGTGTCTTTTTGTCTATATGGTGTGCACGCCACTGATTGACGTCATAATTCAAGTATTTTTCTGTGTTTAGGTACATAGTTCCAGTGTTGAACCCCGATGGATACGAGTACACGCATACGCACGACCGAATGTGGCGGAAGAATCGCGCCTCCTACGGTGGCGAGTGCCACGGTGTTGACCTCAACAGGAATTTCAGGTAAGGTACATTTGCTGATGGAATGCACTTGGTCCGATTGGACCCATGATGTCCGATAAGCCACCCAGAAGTACCAACGTCACCGGCTGTTTTTGTTCTAAATGATGAGACTGAAGGGAAAGAACACGATTCTAGGATAAAATATCATCTTAATCTTCAATGTTCTCTAAATATATGTTTCAATACCTGAGCACAGAACAATTATCTGGTCCGTCTGGGATCGGTATATTCTCTTTATATTTGTGAAATAAATATATAACAATGTACTAGTGGACTCGACTGACGTTGTCTTAACTTGTCTTAACTATTAATATGAATATAAAATTAGTATAACCTCCAGGGTGGCCTGTGCAGTGGATGTCACAAAATATAAACTATCCTATTAAATGTTTAAAACGGGTATTATAGCGCGAAGATTAATCAAAGACAAGCATTCAGCTTACCTTCGTTGTTTGCCCGACGTTTCGACACAGTTACATGTGTCGTGGTCGCGAGTTGACTGGAGTACGGCGGCGGCGTCGTTCACTGGTTGGCTGCGAATCCGGAACTACCCTCAAAAAGTCACTGTTTCGACACGTTACACTAACGACATCAGCTGTACAAGATGATCTGTTTTCCGCGGGAGGTTTAATTTTGTTCAGCACTGGTTTCCACGTCGATGATAATTTATACCCGTCCTCTCGGTTGAAATTGGGGTATTTATCTATCTCTATCTCTTCACGCACAATTCTGGGATAATATCGGCGTTCTGTTGATAGGATTTTCGGATCGTGAAGTTCTATCCAGTGGTTTGGCCCGCTCTCAAGATGTTCAGCTATCGCGGATTTATAGATCTGTCTATTTTTTACAGCTGCAATGTGCTCCTTGGTCCTCTCCGCTATACTGCGTTTTGTCTGGCCAATATAGGAACTACCACAGCTGCAGTCAAGCTTGTACACTCCAGGCGTGCTAAATGGAATGGTATCCTTTGGAGTGCGCATATGTTTTGCTACTTTGGACAACGGTGTATATACCCGCTATAATACCCGTTTTAAACATTTAATATCATGTCAGTGCGCGTTTCCTTAAAAAATGATATAAACTATCCTATCTCTCAAATTGAACGAAATTACATATATTTGCCAACTTTTGTGAATATCGGTAGCTTTGGTGAAGAGTTCATTGGGAACAAACATCATGACACTGGATTTTTATATATTAAGATGTCTATAGTTGTTGAAGAAATACTAGGAAATACTAATATACTAAAAAATTGCACCCGTCTGTCTTTTTATTGCTATAAAAGTGTTTCTGGTTTAAATTTTTGTACTCATTTTCCACATTGGAGGGAACCCTCCAGAGGACGGGCAGCAGCGCTCTCTGTGAGTTAAACCACCACACCATCGCGATCGCGAACGATCGCCAACCCGCCTGCCCAGCGTGGCGATTATGGGCATTTACCTCCAAACAATGAGCACAAAAAGGCCACGGCCCCCAGTTCCCGGCGGCTCCGCTATTCCTGCTCACGGTGGCGACCACGGTAACGGCGGAGCAGGGGGTGCGAAGAATCTCCGGGTTATGGGAGGCCACCACAAACGACTGACCCTGGCGACGTACAACGGACGCACGCTACGGCTTGACTCGCATCTGGCAAAACTCGAGGTGGAACTTGGGAAAATTAGGTGGCACATATTGGGGCTAAGCGAAGTCCGAAGAGAGGGAGAGGACACCATTACCCTCAAATCGGACCACCTAATGTACTTCCGCGAGGGAGACCAACAATCCCAAGGCGGCGTTGGGTTTCTTGTGAATAAGTCCCTGTGTAACAACGTTGTGGAAGTGTCTAGTGTGTCCAACAGGGTAGCATACCTTTTCATAAAACTTACCGAGAGGTATAGTCTCAAAGTGGTACAAGTGTATGCACCGACCTCGACACACCCGGACGATGAGGTGGAGAACCTGTTTGATGATATATCGAGGGCCCTCCACTCCACTACTAAGACGCATTACAGCGTTGTTATGGGGGACTTTAACGCTAAAGTGGGAGGACAGAATTGCAACGAATCGGCAGTAGGATCCCATGGATTTGGAACAAGGAATCATAGGGGGCAAATGCTAGTAAACTTCCTCGAACGACAGGGGCTATTTCTGATGAACTCATGGTTTAAGAAAAAGCCCCAAAGGAAGTGGACCTGGCAAAGCCCCGATACTATGACTAAAAATGAGATCGATTTCATCATGACGAACAATAAGCACATATTCAGAGACGTCTCTGTGATCAACAGGTTCAATACCGGTAGCGATCACCGACTAGTCAGAGGCTCTCTGAATATCAACCTGAAGGCTGAACGTGTCCGTCTGATGAAAGCCAGGCTCCAACCAACCATGCTCCAAACCATAATGGGATCCGAAGCTTTCCAGCTAAGTTTGGAGAACCGGTTCGTTGCCGTGGAAACCACAGCAGACGTAAACAAGAACCTCGAAAATGTGACTCGGGTCCTCAGGGAAGAGGGTACGAGATTTTGTGAAATGCAGCGTAAGGGCAGTAAGTCAAAGCTTTCCGTGGAGACTTTACGGCTGATGAAGGAACGACGTGAAAATCCGCCCGTCACTTCGACCGCAAGGCGGGCTCTGAACCAAGAGATTAGTAAGCACGTGCGGCACGACCTCCGACGCTACAATACTCTTTCAATAGAAAGAGCGATTGAACAGAATCGGGGGTCAAAAGTGTTCGTACAATCTCTTGGAAGAAGCCACCTTGCGAAATTGACCACAGCAAGTGGAGAAGTCATCACTTCGAAGCCGTCAGTCCTTTCGGAGGTTGAAGACTTCTATGGCCGGTTGTACGTATCGCATGCATCTCGTCCTGATCCCGAAAATGGGGACTCTAGAGCCACATTGACACGCCACTTCACCGAATACCTGCCAGAAGTCAGTACTGGCGAAATTGAGATCGCTCTTAGACAGCTCAAAAACGGAAAAGCTCCAGGAGAGGATGGCGTTACAACAGAACTATTAAAGGCTGGAGGTAAACTCCTCCTAAGGTCCTCTTCGAAGGAAGAACTCCGGAGGCGTGGAGTAGAAGTGTGGTCGTCCTGTTCTTCAAAAAGGGAGACAAAACCCTGTTGAAGAACTATCGACCCAATTCTCTTCTAAGCCACGTCTACAAGCTGTTCTCAAGAGTGATCACAAACCGTCTTGCGCGAAGACTCGACGAATTTCAACCTCCGGAGCAGGCTGGATTTCGGAGCGGTTATGGCACCATAGACCACATCCACACAGTGCGGCAGATCATAGAAAAAACTGAAGAATATAATCTGCCCCTGTGTCTAGCATTCGTGGACTATGAGAAGGCCTTTGACTCGGTTGAGATCTGGTCCGTTCTGGAGTCTCTGCAGCGTTGCCAAGTTGACTGGCGATACATCCAAGTGATAAGATGCCTCTACGAGGCTGCCACCATGTCCGTCCAAGTACAAAATCAGCAGACACGTCCCATACCATTGCATCGAGGAGTGAGACAAGGGGATGTTATTTCCCCGAAATTGTTCACAAATGCAATGGAGGATATGTTCAAGACGCTGCATTGGAAAGGACGTGGCATCAACATCAATGGCGAGCACATCTCTCACTTGCGATTTGCAGACGACATCGTCATCATGGCAGAACCGCTGCAGGACCTTCAACTGATGCTGAATGACCTAGCTGATTCTTCTCTACGGATCGGCCTACGGATGAACTTGGATAAAACCAAGGTCATGTTCAATGAACATGTTCTACCGGAACCGATTTCAGTACACGGCACCGTTCTCGAAGTTGTTCAAAAATATGTATACCTTGGGCAGACATTGCAGTTGGGTAGAAACAACTTCGAGGACGAGGTAAACAGAAGAATTCAGCTGGGTTGGGCAGCATTTGGGAAGTTACGTCGAGTCTTAACATCAGCGATCCCACAGTGCCTGAAGACAAAAGTCTTCAATCAGTGTGTCCTACCTGTAATGACATACGGAGCTGAGACGTGGACACTGACGGCACGGCTGGTCCACAAGCTCAAAGTCGCACAGCGTGCTATGGAAAGGGCTATGCTCGGCGTTTCTCTGAAGGATCGAATCAGAAATGAAGTGATCCGACAGAGAACCAAAGTCATCGACATAGCTCATCGTTTTAGCAGGCTGAAGTGGCAGTGGGCCGGCCATATTTGCCGTAGAAACGATGACCGTTGGGGAAAACGAGTTCTCGAGTGGAGACCGCGTCTCGGCAAACGGAGTGTAGGACGCCCTCAGGCAAGGTGGACTGATGATATACGCAAGATGGCTGGCAGAAGCTGGATGCGAGAAGCCGAAAACAGATCACAGTGGCGTGCAATTGGAGAGGCCTATGTCCAGCAGTGGACAGGTATGGGCTGATGATGATGATGACTCATTTTCCAAATATCTGCAATTAAACTAATTTATATTGAACATTGTTTGATTATGTTACTGTTAGAATAAACTATTTGTTGCAGTTATGCTTGGGGCAATGGTGATGCAGGGTCTTCCGATCAACCAGAAAACGTTTTTTACAGAGGACCAGCGCCGTTCTCAGAGCCGGAGTCCACAGCTGTTAGGGTACGTTTGAAAACCTATGTTTAACCCCTTAGCATGTTGCATAATGGTGCAGAATTAATACAAAAATGATGATATACTACTATGAAACAAAACATTGATCTCAACCTTCCATAATAATTGCAAATGCGGCACGTTTTATATTGAGTCACTTTTATCCTAACTTTGCAATATGTACCTTTATTTAACTACTAAATGCCAGTGTTAACGCCCCAAAGCGCCATATTTACTAATATTTTCTACGTAATTATTGTCAATTAATATTATTTATCTGTAATTACCTATTTAATTATCTGTTTTGTGAACTGACCAATCAGTTCGCGCAATTGGAACACAGCAGAAATCTAAGCGAAAGAAATTGGAACATTTGTTGTTTCAAACGGAACATTTTTTTACCGCCTTTTTCACAATTTAAGAAAAAGAAACTAACGACTACTGCTTGTAAAACTAAAACTGCCTAATTGTAAATTAATCCAATAAACCAAGATAAAACTATCAAATCTACTTTTTCCTTTTGTTCCTGCGTGAACAGCCAGTGTGGTTACATCAAGGAGTCCCTTGAAGTCTCTTCCCAAAAATACAACAGTGGCACATCGAAATCTCTACAGGTATTGCAAAGTTCTAACACAAGAATATGTCTCTCGTAAGGTAGTCAGAATCTGAAGAAGCCAGGTATTAAAAGTAAAATTTCTTCACCAGGATACGATATTGGGCTCCACATCGAAATTCAAGGTGTTCCTGTCATTCCACAGCTACTTTCAGCTGATCATTTTCCCGTGGGGTCACAGGGCTGAACCTTGCCCAGGATACTTGCGGCTGCTTGAAGGCGGAACGATCATGTCCAGGGTAAACTTGTGTATTTTTTATGATTGACGGTAAATTTTCTAAAGGTCGTACTTTCTCTTTCTAAAATGATACACTGACAACCTTTTTATCTTTTCAAAGAATAACAACGAATTTGCTCTAAATTATCGTCCTACCTCACTCCCACACGTGCTCACGCCAAAGAATCACACGAGTGAACTCTGGGAAATCGTGTCCGAAAATGTATCCAAAGCCACCTATAAAAAAATGTATTATATGCAAATTTATTTTTCAAATTTCTACATTACAAAGAGTTCCTTTTGTTTTCCAGGCAATCCACGACTTCAGCGGGATGACGTACAAAGTTGGCAACACCAAGGACCTCACGTACTTCGCATGCGGCACCAGCATAGACTGGAGCTACGGCATCGCCAGCATACCATATTCTTACATGATCGAGCTGCGGAGTCGAAAGTACAGGTTCAAGTTGCCAAGAGACCAAATTCCCGAGACCTGTGGGGAGATCTTGTGTGCTGTGAAGAGTCTCATGGAGTTTGTTGACCAGAAAGCGTAACTTGAGCAAGGAAGTTCTATGGCCTGCTGACATGATGGCTCTTTCATGTGAGCGTGATAGATTTGGTGATATCACGCGCGTGTTGTGTGTCTGCCCTTGTGACGCGTTCTGAAGTGACATGTGAGGAAAATATGATGTGTCGTCCAATACGAGATGTTATGGAAAAGGCTTGTACCTACCTACTGCAATAAGAGTTAAATAGATATAAATAGTTTGTAAAGCGTACACTAAATGTATATTTTCAGTAGTAGCATTATACTGTCTCATGATGGAATTGTTATTCTTCTGACGAGCGGTTGAATCAAAAACACAAAAATCCGTCAGGGGACATAAATAGCGGTACTACTAGAAGTATACCTCATTAAATAAATCAAACTAATTTAATTTGGTCAACGATTTTTTTAATTCAGAAAATACAATCACACAGAACTCACTGACAACACTAGGTATGTGACATTGGGACAAACTGGGCTATAACTGTATTGAAAACAATGTATGTATACCATGTGCATAAAATCACCGGTGTCTCTTTGAAAACACTGTACAGTTTAAACATGTGTGTTGGTCGACGAACTCGGCCAAAGCCATTATTGCGTTCAGCACTTCCTTACAGCAATCCAAAATTTCTTCTTTCGGCAGCAGAAACTTGTGTTCTTTACTTCGTAGCTCGAGGAGATATGAGAATGGGATCCGAGCGGTTCCGTAGCTCCAGTCGATGCTGGTGCCTGACGCAAAGTACATTATGTCCTTGAACCCGCCCACTTTGTACATTCGCCCGTTGGTCTGGTAAATTGCCTGAAAGTAAATTAATATTGCTCTAGAAAATGAAGCTAAATTCCCGAATATTGAATTCTCACAAAGTTGGCTTTCTAAACCGTATAAATATGTCGAAACAAAGATAATAAAAAACGGCCACAATTTCAATGCGTAATAAAAAAAGTATTTGGTGACAAGTACGAATTGATTGTATCAGTATTGAAGTATTTATCTCAACAAACACAAACCATAATCCCTAAAAGTGTGTACAGGACCTTTGGATATGTAATACGTGCCCTGCCAATTGGCTTTTATCTATAAAGCAAAAAAAAAATACTGAAAATAAAGGACTAATTGCAACGGCTTGCTAGCCAGTTTATCATCACTTAATACTCTCAGAACTACCTCAAGAGACATACTAACCTTAGCCATCTTGGCAGCCCCCTCCAACAGGGTAACATAGTCCGGGCAGGGGTCGGCCGAGTCGCACCAGGGGAACGCAATGACCTCACTGTACGAGTGGAACGTCAGGAATATCTTGAACGGCGTCGCAGAGTACAATAGGAAGTCCTGCATGAGATGTTATAAAATGGCTTTTAATAGTAATAATTTACAACAAAGGTAACACAGACGCCTTAAACCGTTTTCGCCAGATTCCTGGACAGTTTACATTTTGAGCAAATACTGGCTTAGATAGTATGAGGTGGACACCACTTTTAAGGCTAAGTTAAACTGAACAAAAAAATACCTTCATTGCTGCAGTTTCGGGTTCAGAGAAGGGCTCACTTCCACGAAAATTTATGTGCGTTGGGTCATCGGATGATCCCTCGGTGACCGTCCTCGTGAAAGTGGTTCTGAGGAAAAAAAACGTTATGTCTTCAAAACGTTGTTTATCTTTAGACATTTTCTGACTATAGAATTGACTCATTCACCAAGTAAACGTTATATTAAGATACGTTGGATAATGTTTAGTACCAGAGTTTACTTCCAAAAGTTGTTAGTACTTTACTTACTACAAATGGAGTAATTGAAGGACTACTTTCAAGAGCAATAGTTAAACTGACTCGTTCCAATCGTGACTTAATGCACGTATACATTTTGACTAACCCAAAATTTCTGTTTAGATCGACTCCGGCGACCATGCCATTGTACCGCGCTCGACTCTTGCGCCACATTCGGTCCGTGTTGTGCGAGAATGCGTAGCCATCAGGGTTCAACACGGGGACGAAATACCTGTCAATTAAATTCCATGTAACATGCACAGAGACTATGGTATTAGAGTATGTATTATAGTCCTTAGTAGGAACACGATATTTCATAACAGTGCCATCGGTTATTAGGTGATTGTTAACAAATGGAATTCGTTTCTTTTTGGGGCCGTTTATGCCTACGTATATACATATATGTACTTTACTGTGTATTTTGGATCCCGAAAAGACACTCCCAGAAAAGCGGCGCATATTTTGAATTGCAACATGAACATTAACTTCCTAAATATAAACAGTCCCTGTTTCCAACCTTGCTTCTTGGTAGGCACGATTACGCTAGCATATTTTCTATAAAAAACGTAAAATGCAATGACATGAAATGACTTTCCTAAAAGAATTCGGTGATATTATAATATTACCAATCCTTATTAGTAACGAATTTTGGTAGCTTGTTGAAATTCCTCGCGATATGATCAGCTAGATATGTGACCACGCTGGTCGTTATCCACTCCCTCGCGTGTATGGTTCCGTCCAGCCACACCCCAGTGTTTTTTGTGTTACTGTTGGAGATCTTAAGCATCTGGAAAAATAACAGTTTCGATTTAATTTAATTTTCCTTCGCCAACGCCTAAGCCAAAGCGACCATTTTTGCTGTACATGCGTTGGACATGTAATGTAAACTGACGTGTTTGAGAAATGTATAGCATGGACGTCTTCAAGTCACGGGTAAATAGGTACCAAATTAAAAAGTGTGCTCCATCGTAGACCACATCGCTGCTTAACATCAGGCAGGATGATGGTTCAACGCTTGTCCACTGTATTTAAAAAAAATCCGTGGTTAGTTCCTCTGCTGATCAGATTCAGGTTATTTATTCTATTAATTCCAAATAATATCACCGAAGCGACATCTGATATATCGAATAACAAACGTCCAGAAATATCACAGATGAAAATTTAATTTCTACAGAAAATTGTACCTTTATATCACGACCTTCCACCGACTTTCCAATGACATCGACAGTACATATTGACGGAAACGAAGACTCCAAGTCGTCAAGCAATGCGTACACCATCTGAAGGGGGTAATAGTCCTTCCAGTCCATCACACGCTCTGAAATACATTTGCCAAAAAAATTTCACCCCCTCTGAAAACCAATATTTGTTACAGAGATAATGTACTATAAAAATACACTACAGAAAAACTCACTCTTGATTGGTGATCTGCATCCAGTCATCCTGGGGCTGCGCACTCGGCGCACAGAGGGCTGTGTCGACATGTTCGAGTCGGGTGTCACCATGTCAAAGGATATCTCGCGGCTGCGCAGGAGTCTCTCGATCTGTAGTGCCCTACTACCCTCCACTAGTAGATTCAACGTAGTATCGTACTCTTTGAATATGCTTATCGCTGAAAAATAGAAATATGTACAAACATGTGATTGCACGTTTCCACTGGCAAAACATGCATAAGAAAAATGTTTAGCGTGGGTCTAGTGATCTGGGGGCCTAGTCTAGTCATCGCTCTATCGTTGTAGCGACAAACGATGTGCATTGCTGATTTCGTTACTGTCATTTTACTCTCGTCCGTAGTAAAACAGTGATTCACATAGTTTGCAGCTACAATGCCAGAGCGAAGCAACTACGAGAGTGTAGTAGACTTTGCCTTTGGTCAGTTGTTCATAATATGTGTATCTGGGCCTTAATGTATCATTAAAATTGAAACGGAGCTAAGACCTAACTTATAGTATATTGGTGGTACCGGTATTATGTATGGGGATCCTCAACTAGCCCTGATACAACTGTTATTTCGTCAACAAGATTTCCACTACACAGTTTAATACCAAAACTAGAAGGCCCCGAGTAAGCACTCAAAAGTGTACCTTATCTATTTCTGTCGAATAATTCGCATAAAATTACCTCCTTTGGTTTCCAAACTCTTGAGGAACGTCTTCTGTCCATCTTTGAGATCTTTTATTTCCCATTTTAAGTATCTATTGTCGGAACGAGCCACTTTGATCTGTTTAACTGGAAATTTTGTTGATTTTTCAGGATTCCTGCGGATTGTTTTCTGTTTTCTCACATGACATGTATTGACCTTGCGTCGCTTCGGTCGCCTCATTTTTGACAGCTATCTAGAGCAGTTTTTTTTTAATGTTACTTTGGTATGTAGTTGTCAAGTGCCAAATTGTTAAGTATCAGTATGAAGGTTTGTCGATTAGGTCGATTTATTTATCATCATCATCAGCCACATGACATCTACTGCTGGACGAGGGCCTCCCCCAATGTTTTATTCAATCTGATGAAATGCATGAACATAATGTTCTGTATGTACATATGTGACTTCTGTTTGACCGTACCGGTTACTGTTTCTTCATGAATAAGTCCAGTTTCTAAAGAGTGCTCTTGATGCCGCCTTCCACCTCTAGGTTTCTAATGAGCTATTTGTAATGAGAAATCAATGAGAAATTAAAAGATTTTACCACCGACAGTTGCCAGTCATCATCCAGTCATGTAAGTATTAGATGTGAATATTTTAAGGGTTGCAATAATTCGTTACAAATATGGTAATTTGGGATCTGCATCAGCCATCAAAATATGCGAATCTAAAAAAATAGCACATTATATACCTAGTTTGTGATTGTAACTTTGGTTCTGAGTGAGCTCTTTCGCGGTTTAAGTTTCCGACTGCAGTGTAATGCTTTACTGATCACCTGCGGCTTTTACGGAGTTTAAAAAGACCCCGAGCAATTGTCTTAGAAACGTTATTGGGCTCGTCAATTTGAACAACGTTTAAAATCTAATCTTTAACTTTTAAAAACAATATATTTTGTATGGAACTGAAAAAAAAATTTCACTGACCTCATAGTAAAAGTTATTCATAATGACAAGCCCAATAACAATTCTAAGATCAATGCCCGGGGTCCTTTTACACGCAGTATGTATTGTGTGCCTCCGAGTGTATGCTAAAGTTTATCCACGTAAAAATAAATTACGTTCAGAATGATAGGTAACGATGATATTTTTTTCTAAAATAAAATATAAAAAAATACACTTCACGCCTTTAATCCCAAAGAGGGGTAGGCAGAGGCACTTGCTAAAGCAAGTACCTTTTCTAAAAAGTTTCACAAAACGATACTACAAATCGATACGTCTTATCTGCTCAAACATTCAGTCACAATAATTTCAACAGTAATGAATAGTAGATTTCACGGCTGTCAACGCGCGTATTTTCACTCGAATTTCAGTTGGCGGGTGCCGCATTTGCCATAATCCCTCATAGCAGTTACAAGTTCGTCAACAAACAATGGGAATGATCAACGGAGCCTCGCTGAAGGCGCCAAAAGATCCCTCCGCTTAATAATTAGATGTAATCAGATACTTTCAGTGGGAACTCTTCACTCACCCCGCCCGCCTTGAGAATTTCCACCCCCTTTTTGGAGGGATACTATGTGCGCCTTTTGATAGGTACATTAGACCAACATTTTTAGATAAAGTTACTAACTTAAATTTTTTTTTTAATGGCAATATATTGGTTTGTGCAATATTTTTTCTATCCAACAAAGTTTCTACCTACTCACCGTACACAGTGACGATAAATAATGATAGACTGGTGACGAAAAATACTTTTAAACTTTCAGAGGAGATATATTTGCTGATTCTATATTTTATGTGAAGAGAAAAAAATTGTTTTTAACCGACTTCGCAAAAAAAGAGTAGGTACTCAATACGATGGTAATTTTTTATGTTTGTTACCTCAAAACTTTTGACTGGGTGAACCGATTTGGATGTTTCTTTTTTTGTTTGAAACCTGGTTTCCTTTGGTCAAAACAACAAATTTCTTATATTTTACTGGTTGAAGTCGTTTCTTTTTTTTTAAATCATCTCATTTCTGGATGTTCACCCCGACCAAAAGTAACGCAAGTGTAGAAACATTGGATTTCAGCTTCCTGGGACATTTCCTTACTATCTTGCGTGCGACTTATAGTACTAAATGACCTAAAGGATCCAGGTCTACGATTTTACGTTAAACGTAGTACGACGTAATGGCCAAAACCTGATCAGTGCATATATATTACAGTAACGATCCGTATGTTAAAAGTTTCTAATTTAAAATAGCGCTACTGCACTGTCATTTAAATATCGGTACGCAAAATGTTCACGAATTATGTATTTTGTAATTAGGAATTATCTTTGACGTTTTTCTGACATTTTCGGACGTAGAACTGACATTACTGACAAACTTTGTTTGGAAAGTATGACAGTAATTACAGTTCTACGCTCGAAAATCTGTGAGAAAAACGTCAAAGAAAATTCCCCATTCATATACGTAAAATTTACCTATTTATAGTCTATCTTTCAATTCCACGGACCAATTTGACAGTTCACATGCAAACAATTTTGTACTCTGCTGCAATCAAGTTAGAGTATATTTTACGAGATGGAGATCATTGACAGTTTGTATTCAATTTTCAGTTTTATTTACTTAGAAATAAAGTATCATATTGTACGCATCGAAACTGTCAAATTTGTCCTTCGAATCAAAAAATAGACTTCAGTTAGCAATATACACAAGTCCATAGTAACCCTTCGTACCTCTTGGTAACCCGCTAACCAGGAGGCGGCAGTGGCGGCGGGGCTGGCTCCCCGCGCGCGCCACCAAAATGTCACCCGACCGACTGTAGAACGACACCCCAAGACAGTGGGCCTACTCTACTGCTTTTTACTGAAGGAGTGTCTTGCTATAACAGGTTATTTAAAAACAGATGTAGATGCGCCGCGATACAGCTAGAGATTAGTTTATGTATATTGTGTCATGTAATACAACATTACAATTTTCTTTTGTAAAGTATAATGAGAGAGTCTGTCATGGAGGGGTTTGGACCGTACTCCCGCCACGCTGGTGACGCTGGTCCAGTTGAGTTTGTTGATTAGCAGGTTGTACCGCGTCCAGGTGAGGTTGGCTTGGGCTTGTTTATGCATGGTGTTGGTTAGAGTCCCTCAAATAGTAAATTTGGTCACATGACCAAATTTACTTTTAGTAGTATTTTTATGTAGTAAATCGCCATGACAAAAAATACACTATCTGAGAAAGACTACTTATAAGACTTTGTTTTAGAAAGATTCTGTTTTATACTGAAAGAAATGCACAGAATGTCATATTGCGTATTTGAATATATACAACTTTTTATCATTTATATTATATACCAATAATGGATTTTTTTTTTATCACTATGAACAAGCGTTTGACCACCATCCTGCCTGATGTTAAGCAGCGATGTGGTCTACGATGGAGCACACTTGTTCAGTAGGTACTTATGGATGTACAAAAACAAAATTTAAAGTCTTAAAACGACACAGATTGTCAAATTATTTTAAATCGTATTTGTCGAAAAACTAGTAAGCCCGCCTTCTTCGCCATTGCAGACGTTTATCTTTTTAATTGTGCACCTACAGAAGGCGCTTGCTTGTTACATCCTTGTTAGATTTATCGGCGTGACCGCCGCCGCCGCCACGACGCCCCGCTTGTTACTGACTTTCGCACTAAATCGCTAAACTACAATATACGAGTATTACTGACTCATGAATCCATCAGTAGAAGATGAAAACGTCTTACTTTTCTTTTAAAGGAAATGATGGGTCAATAAGAAATTGTGTATATTCTTCTATAAAATTAAGTGAATTAATTAAGCATTTTTGTAACCTAGAGAGGTAGCTTGCAGGTTTCAAGTACTTTTTAAACCACCTTCTGTCAGAAATCATCTGGAATCTGGTCAATCCGTCCTTCTGGGGCGGCCTTCTTTCAAATCGCAATGTTCTATATTCACACTATTCCTTATTCTGTCATTCGATGTAATTTATGAATAGTAAGTTTGAAAACCACTACTAAACCAAAAGTGCGTTTCATTTATTAATTTTGTGCAAATGTTTCTAACATTGTATCTTTCTCTTTTAAAAAATAGAATTTTTACGAGAAGCACTTTATTACAAACGAAGCTCGTAAACAAGTTCACTTCAGCATAATTTTATTTTCCCGTAGTAATATTTCGGATCTGAAACCCCCTAAACCCAGCATTAGAAACTATTAAGCTCCTCATTAGTGCAGAGTCGTGTAAAGTAAGGGGACGGGCTCCAATGGGCCCTGTCTCTTATGGAATAAAGGTTAATGTCGCTTGTAGGTTGGAAACGGAGGTGTCCAAAGCAACATTTGACAATTAGTTGGTGCGCTAAGCGGGTGGCGAGGAGGCAGCGCCCTTGCATTGTTTTTCATTAGAGGATACTTAGGGAGCTCAGGCGTCTCATCTCATGGAATAGTGAACTATTGGAGACGACTTACTGTGCTAATATTTTGTAACTCAATACAATTGCGGTCAAACGCTTGTTTATTTATTTTAAATGGATTTTCGTGGATGTTTAAGACCGTGTTTTTTAAATATTCTCGTCTAGGAAAGATGGTGGGATGGATAGGTGTGACGATAGGTTGACATCATTGGTTGCCCCAGTGTAAATGTGGCTAATTATGTTCTAAATGGTACTTAACCATAGATATATATACATATACATATATACATACACACACTTACATTCACATAATATATCTCGTATGCCTCGAGATATATTATTTATTACTTAATAAATAAATATATATTTGGTACATCTTTCCTTTGGTGGTGGCCTTAAGTCCTACAGTACAGTGTTGCCTAGTTTAGCCACCACCACACCAGCCTTCGCATACAAAAGTATCTGTAATCATTACTGTACCGTGTTTTTTAATTTTTCATGTTGTGAAAGAAATATGTTTTTATTATTTTTTACCATTTTAGACTTACAGGTGGCTCAATGCTTGTAGTTTTTAAAAGAAAACTCTTTAGGCATTTCATTTATACCCTTCGGCCTTTTCTGTCAATTTTAACGACGCAAGTGGTACCTACCTATCAAAAGATCGTAGTTGTTTATTTACATCAAATTGTCATACATTAGAGAGAAAATTTCACAAGTATCAAGTGCATTTAATTTATAAAACAATAATTATGAAGTAAACGGTTTTTCGTGTAGGTAGAAACCTACAAATAACATTTTATGCAAAAACAATTGATCCAATGTGCTCTATTCATTGAAAACCAGCGCCTAATATGATACGGTAAGGAACAAACCTGAAGAAAACAACAAAATGCATAGTAAAGTTAGTGATGATTCCATATCTTTAGGCATCGACATTGAAAATGCCGCAAGATATAGCGACATACTTATAGAACATATAGAAAAAGACCTTCTTGAATTAAAACGCCAATATAAAGCTAGCAAAGATCGGCACAAACCCGAGAAAGTTCACGATAAAGACACCACTGTCAGACATAAAGAAACACCAAATAAACATGGCAAACTTATGCATAATCATAAAAAGATCGATGTCAACATCTGCGACAAATGTGAGCGACTGTACTCCAAAGAGAAAAAAAATGTTGGTGAAAAAAATACGCTTAAAGATGCAGAATGTGGCGCCAACGAAGTAAAGCAATCTTTGGTATTAATACACACCTGCGAAAGAACAAGACAAACTCGCAGTTTCTGTAATAACGCAGATTGCGAAGTCAATTTTATTAAAAGCCCGATCCCGACACTTCCGAGTGACGAAGGTTTTGTTAATAAAGATATTATGAAACTCAAAGCCGCTCGCGAAGACGAGATTCAAAGAGAAAAGTTCTCGAATCAAGAGAAAATTTTGAGTAGAGAGAGAAGTCGTTCGCATGAACGTTATATACTTTCTTCCGGTAAGCTATGTTTGTATTACACAATATATTACTTTTATAATTCCCAGAAGGCAGTGGAATCTTTAGAAACTTATATTACAATTACGTCTGTTAATTCCTATTGGGGAGAAGACAACCTTTACGCCAGTACTTTTAAGTTACTTTTCATATACTCTTGAATACACAGTAAATATTTCACTTTTTACGCCATGTAGAAATCTCGTGTAATTATTTTCCTCCCAATACTAGCACTTCTTTTCTTAAACTTGGACTAAACCTTTGAAGACATGGTGTCTTCTAAGTTCTTACCTGTCTACCAGACTTGATTAAATGGGTTTAAGGACAGGTGGATGTCCATGATGTCTACATACCCTTCTGGGAAACAAGCATGAGGTATAAGTATGTATGCATATGATTATTTCCAGGCAGGAAGGACATTCCGAAACCAATACGCATGGACTGGAACAACTACCACAGACTTAACGTTATACATTCGTTTATCGATGATCTGGAATTTAATTTTCCCTCGATTTGTACTTCCGGTGTCATTGGAAAATCACTTGAAGGTCGAGATTTGAAGGTAAGGCATCCGGATGTTTTTTTTTATTGCGTGCACGGCAAACTGTAGATGTAGATATTTTTTTTGTGATCAACACAGTGTTTTTCTTCTATTATATGCATGTATAGTACATATAAAAGTGTCTCAAGAATCACTTTATCTCCTAAAGAAAACCGTAGCAAAATCCGTTGCGCAGTTTTAAGCATCTAAGCATACATAGGGACAAACAGTTGGGGGCCAAGACAGCTCCACTCTCATACTCGCCTCGCTCTGACATCGTTGCGTCAAACGATGTGCATTGCTGGTAACGTTACTCTCTGTTCACTATACTCCTTAATAAAACAGCGATGCACTTCGTTTTTCTCTGCGATGCCAAAGCGATGTAACTACGAGAGTGGAGCAGACTTAGCCCCCTGGAGGCGACTTTGTTTCATGCTATGTTTTGATGATGAAAGCCACCGTAGCCTAAAAGTAATTAAAAAAATAATAAATACACTTCACGCCTTTAATCCCAAAGCGGGATAGGCAGAGGCACTTGCTAAAGCAAATACCCACGGTTCACCAAGCGTATTTAACCCAACGTGACAGGGGGTGAGCCCATCGCCGTTATAGGGTTCACACACTTGTGGTGTGCGGGTTTCATCACGATGTTGTCCTTCACCGTACGAGCGTTGCGTTGCGTACATAGGCTCTGAAAAAGAGTCCCATTGGTACACGTCCATTAGCCGGACTCGAACCCGGGACCTCTCGGTTACTAGTCAAGGATCCGACCAGCTGGACCGCAGACGCAAAGGCCTAAAAGTAAAGGTGTCTTAAGAGCAAGGAACTAAGAGAGTCACTGTTTTCCAGAGGACTGTGTACATATTGCAGGTTCGTCGTTGTCCACGGATCTACGCAAACTATTCACTTTTGCATAAATACAACCGTCAGTGACTGTACAGTCAAACTACTGAGACTGAGCGACCCAATAGGAAGAATTATGTTTAAAATTGCGATATAAAAGTTTTTATATATCACGTCATCATATTATTATTAAAAATACTAATATTTTTAAGAAGCAACTGCCATATATTGGTTTAAGTGAGTTTCAGTTTTACGAAATACGTCCGGCTTCGGGACAGACGGCGAAAGCAACTTTGTTTTATACTACGTACATATGTATGTAGTGAAGAATAAGAAAAGTCAAAATAACTATTCATTCGAATGTTACTCGCCGGCTCCGCTATTTACATTTTAATCCTATT
>SJJU01017133.1:0-17556 GCA_012932125.1 Conopomorpha cramerella
CTGCTGTCATTAATAAGCACAACAAAGAAAGAATTAGCGAAATCGGTCCACCCGTTCCGGAGTTATGCCGTGACAACGAAAAGTGGCTTTGATTTCTATACATAAGATGAGTGTATAAAATGTGTGTGTGTGGTGGTGTCGCGCAGGTCTGCGCGCGATGTTCGCGGCGCGGTGCGAGGAGTACGTGACGCAGGTGGACGAGCTGTCGGCGGCGCTGGCGGGCGCCGAGGACGAGAAGAAGACGCTCAACCAGCTGCTGCGGCTCGCCGTGCAGCAGAAGCTCGCGCTCACGCAGCGCCTCGAGGAGCTCGAGGTACTCCTCTCGTCCCACTCCTCCCACTCCCCCCACTCCCCCCACTCGCCCCTCTCGACCAACTCCACCACTTGATGACTTTTATTATTGTGTGTAATACAACTCGTATTGTGCCAACTATCCCGAGATATTTCGTGATATGTTGAGATTGACTATGTTCTTATATGATATTTGCGTCTCGTTTCGTGCTCGATGTGACCGTGACTTTACCATCACATCTTGGGTTTTGGGGGTGAAAATCAGAGTCGTCTGCTCTTAAATGCATAGTTACTTGTCTTCGCTTCTCGGCGAACGTGTACAGTCGCTATGATATGATGATTGTGGGCGAGGAAAGAGGACTATTGTTGTTGATCGTATGCTTCTTAACAGTTTTAAAAAGTAAGAAGAGTATAATAATGTGTTGTATTGTCGCGCAGGTGGACCGCGAGATGCGCACGCGTCGCGTGCCGAAGGCAGGCGGTGGCGGCGGCGGCGGCGGGGGCGCGGCGCGCGCGCGGCCGCGGGACTTCTAGCGGCTGCTGCGCGCGCTCAAGGCCGCCGCCGCCGCGCTGCGGGCGCTGCTCGCTGACGCCAGGTAGTCTCCGAGCGCCATCACCTCCCCCACCCTCCCGCGTCGACACGACGCAATCCAATTGAAATTGATGAAACTTTCTAATTCTAGTTGTTAGAAGATTATTTATACATTTTTAATATTAATCTAATTAAATGTACCAATGTATTATTAAGGCGGGCAGCGTTCGGGGCGAATGTTTCGCCGGTTTATTATTTACTACCGATCGACGGCGGTGGCGCGCGCGTCCCGTCAAACGCAGTTTTATACCTTGACTGTATTTATAGTTTGGCCAATGGTGACTTGTTTTTATTTGTAAGCGAAGAGTTGTAGTGTAAGGGATGTAACTGCGGCGATGCTGTGCAGGACTCCGCCGCCGCCGCCGCCGCCGGCCCGCCCCGGACTCTGCCCGCGACTATACGGTTCATGTTAAATTTAAAGTTGACTGATTTTAATATTGTACGAGGGATGTAGGCGACGATGTGAGGTGAAGGTTTTTAAAGTGCGTTGTTATTATTGTTGATGATGCGACGAGGTGTACTTGCTGCGCGACAGTCGCCCGAGCTTCCTCCACAGCGAGTCTTGCCGAGTTCGCCGCTTCGGAGGTACTCCAATGTTGCCCGATATATTTTTTAAAACCGATGCCAATAAACAATATTTTGATAAACATTCTGGAATCAGATTAAACGAAAATTTTAACGCGCACGCCGTAATTGTATTTTTGTAAAAGCAGTCGAAAAATATTTTACTACGCGAATTAATTAAAGTATCTTGTATTTATCAGCATAATGTACGGCGTATGTCAGACAGCTATCGGTCGAAACAGGAATCGGAACGTACCGAGTAAAGGTATTTTATGAAATATTTTAAATTCATGGTAACCCCTACTTAATACGAATGTTAACGTCCAATTTTGAATAAAATAATTTTTAAAAAAAACGTTGATGTCCATCCATTATGTGCGCAAAGATTATGTACTCTGTTCTATTTACCTAGTTGTTGTGTTGTGGCCCTCTGGCAAAATTTTCGTCCATCTATTTAAGTAGTTTGTATCTTGTAGTTTCTCGTTACTTTTTGTCCTGCCGTGTTTGCTGACGACTGCTTAAAGCTCGTTGTCGGTGTAAATTATTGTAAGGACGCAACCGCTCAGCTACCGATCAGCTCAATTTACCGTTAGCAGCCGGCGAGCGGCGCGTCCATGTCCTGTATGGGTGCCCTCCGTCCACCGCGCGAGGGCGGCTCATCTTGTTTTGATGTTTCCGAGCCAAGCACACTTTGCCGTCCTGTGGCGAGCCACGCACGTCCACTTCTTGTCCACCGGCCGGCCGACTCAAATTTTACACCATATTGGTCTTGCGTTTCGACGATCCATAAAATAAATATGTATAATTTTGCTCAGATCAAGTCGGCCGGTCGTCTATGTTAAGTCAAATTTTATTCAAAATTATAAACTGTGTCATTGTGTGTAGACGTTAATTTGTTGGATGTGATAAAGGCAGCTTCCCATGATATGGTTTGTACGTATCAGTTGTTCTTGTAGTCTTCGACACTAGTATAGTATTAGACCGTTCCAATTAGAGGGGCGCTCGCTCCGCGTAGGGATTTTTACTGGAATAGTTATAGCACTAGAAGTACACTAACCTTCAATCGTACTTTGTAGGTTAACACGATTTTCTCTCGTAGACACAATTGTTTGCAATATTAACTTAGGATAATTATAATTTTCGTAGCTCAAAGTGATGTTCACATTCGCCGTCGATTGTGAGTCGACGGCGGCTGTGTTCATTCGGAGTCAAGGACCACAGCCTTGCATTTATTGTTTTTAGATGATAGAGTTGACTAGCTTTTACAGCACTTCGCGTACTTAAACGATGAACTTACCATTTAGACTAGTATTTATATTTTTTTTTTTTTTGGTATTATTATTCTGTAGCTGAGCAGCAGACATCAAACTATAACTGCTATCTAGTCACGCATAGTGCGCGCAGCACAACGTCTGACCGCATGTATTACTGGTGTATTTAATTGATTGCCATGTAAGATGAAATCTTTTATTTATTATTATTATTATAGGGTCAAATTTCGATAAATCTGCGAACTTTGCAATCCAAAAAAACCGTTTTGTATTATTTACAAGAAAGAAGTATTTCTTTGCGAATTCTATATTATGTATATTAAGATTATTTGTATATCATATAGCTTTAGTACGAGACAAACAATTGACTGTGTCTACCAGTACATAAGGGAGTGTTTGTTAATAATTTGTCATTGTGTACTGGAAGATAACTTAATGATTTTGATTGTAACAATTATTGTTATTCTGCTCTGATGTCTGCTGCCAAACCGGTGGTGGTTTAGGAGCGTTTAACCAAATATAATTTTTCTTATACATATTATATAACACTTTAGATTACATACTTATTTTGCTATAGGCATAAAAATTATTATTTTTTCTATACTAGTTGATTACGATTATTTTTATTGCGGATTTAATTTAGCGTAACATTATGAACAGCTTGTTGCAACATGGTTGAGGTAGTCGACAACTGGGTGCATGCATATTTACCTTTTATTGCTCTTCATCCAATATGAAACTTTGATAATGCACAGCTCAAAGTTTCACTGATATACCTGAGCAGTTTATTGATTGATGTCAATAAACTTGTAAACAAAAACATAGGTGTCTCCATCGAGCTTACCGTTGTAACATTCGGCAAACCTAATTTGTGCACTATTTGTATTGTGAAATTTTGTAAGGATTATTATTTTGTTTGAATTAATTTATAGGCCCTTGGGTTTGCTAATGTGTCTATCGGTCAGGGTACATGTGCACACTCAGAACGAATTTGTTACAGATATATTAAGTTCGTGTTGTCGAAATGACTGAGATAAATCATGTATGAAAATAATAAATGATATATTTAACTTTGTGTTTTCTTAAAATGGTATGCTTCTAAATTACCTTTCATACACTAGGTTACAATAACTCGATACAACCAGTGGATTTAATTGAATTCTGAATTGCACTTTGATCCACCATTGTACTGGGTGGATCCGGTAATTCTGGCACGTCTTTTTGGAATCCACCATTGTAAAGAACTAGCTTTTCGCCCGCGGCTTTGCCCGCGTGGACTTCGGTTATATTGCGGTATAAAGGAATATGTTTTTCCCTCGGGAATAACATTTTTTTCCGGGATAAAAAATACCCTATTATTTAAACCGATTGCTTTGAAATTTTGCAGACATATAGTTAGAAAACTATATGTCTGCAAAATTTCAAAGCAATCGGTTCAGTAGTTACAGCGTGAAAGCTGAACATTTATAATATTAGTAAGATTTGTCATTATTATAGGACCCTCCCTAACCAACGTTGGATCATAGTGAACGTCGCCTCTGCTATTCACATGGTGGTATATTTACATTGAATGAGGAAAATGTATGGTGGGTTAATTAGATCGGGTACGCCGTCGCAGGCGAAGCGCTCTTTCGGTCCATTTTCATACAAAATGTATAGAAACGTTGCTCTCCAACGCAAACTACCTTAATCCATTTAGCCATACACTTAGTTCTACAACTATTTATGACTTGTCTGCGACGGCGTACCCGATCGAAATATTTTTGAAGTGCATCGAGTTCATGAATCGAATTATGAACGATAATAAAAAATAAGTGTAAGTGGTCCAATCACTGACCCTCAATCCACACGCACGCTAGATAGAAACCATCAATAACATGTGGCTCAGTCTGGCTGGACAAATCTTCAAAATTGGTCACAATTAAGCAGGTCAATAGGCCACTAAATGTGACGGCTAAACATCCTTACTTCAGAATTTGTGACGCTATAGAGACTTAGATAATCGATTGAAAAAGTGTCCAGCCAGCTTGAAAAACGCGTTTTCGCTACTCTCTCAATCTCGGCCATGGAAGTGATTTTGACAAGTGTTTGTATATCAACGGCCGTCACAAATATTTGTGACAGCCATAGAACCAAAAGTTTTGTGATACTTACATCGGTTTAATAGAAAAATGCAAAAATCTGTGTCCAGCCAGCTTGAATTTACGTAGAAACATTCTGGCTGGACACCTCTGGATCTGATGAATGGGAGCGTTTTGGAATACGGTTTCTTTATAAGGTTTTAGTGACGCAATTTGTGACGGCATTAACGTTGAATTTATGGCGTCACATTTGAAGGTTTACAAGAAATCAGTGAAAACATGGTGTCCAGCCAGCCTGAACTTCAAGCTGGCTGGACACATGTATCTCAGCTGCCTGATGGTCTTCGACCTTCGGAATACGTTCCAGTTTTAGTGACGGGGTCGGTAATGATAACCTGAATTTGTGACGGAGAAACTTTCAGCAGTTTCGAAGATATTGATCTTTTAAATTTCTCCATACAAACAATGTAGTAGGGTAACCAATAATTTAGGTTTCATGTAGGACGAGTATATTTTAAGGAACCGTGTATTGGTGTTTCAATCCATAGAAGATCTGGTTGTGAGGAATACCCCCCCCCCCTTTTTTTTGGTCATGTTTTATATTTATCTGCATACCTACTCTTTGTACAACAAAGTCCCGAACATGAAATGAGCCCGATGATTATATGACCGAACATGTGAATAAACATCGTCATTGGGCATTCGATCGATAGGGAACCCAGCCAAAAAGAAGAGTCATGAGTGTATACTGTATGTATGTACCTATAACTGTAAGTTGCAGGAATACTTGTGTTTACGATTCACTTGTTCATTTCTTTGCAGTCGGGTTTTTTAGTCGTGGTGTTTTTCATGGTAAGTAAGACTGCCATGGTAAGTAAGTTTATTTCATCTTAGTTTTACTTACGTTCTTATATCACAACTTTGGTAGGCGGCGCAAATTATTTGATGGTTATCACTTTAAATACCTAATTTAAACGTTAAAATATTCTTTAATAACTAAGTAATTATTGCAAACTAATTATTACACAAAATTAATCACAGCAGCAGTCTCAAATTTTCATTAACTAATTGGTAAGTACCTTTTCTTTCATTTTTTTTTATTCTTTCACACTGTGACAGGATGATAATGTCTTAAAAGTGAGTAACCCAAGTTATGTAGGTACCTACCCTACGCTATAGCCATCTATAAGAACTAGGAGAAACAAGGGCTCTGAAAATTCGCCATTGATCCTGGTGTCACATGGTACTTCTACGTCTATTAGGTACTCTGATTACTTCATAAAGTAGGTACCTAAATACCAAATCAAATGTCTACTTTGTTCTTTCTTTGAGTTATTTAAATAATTTTGTAATTGATTTGCTTGTTTAATTTTTTCATTTCTCATTTAGGCAGTCGCTGTATTGGTATTCAATTGTTATTATTTTAAATTGTTAACACATTAAGAACTACAATGAAAGGTTATCATCACTACTGCGGGAAAACCTTTTATTTTAAAATCAAATGAAAATCAGACTTAATTGCCAATTTGCAGAAATCTTTTATTCATGTAAAATTATGGTCACCTTACAATATTACTGAATGTTTGTATGGGAACATTTTAATTGTCAATATCTTCGAAACTGCTCAAAGTTTCTCCGTCACAAATTCAGGTTATCATTACCGACCCCGTCACTAAATGTGGAACGTATTCCGAAGGTCGAAGACCATCAGGCAGCGGAGATACATGTGTCCAGCCAGCTTGAAGTTCAGCCTGGCTGGACACCAAGTTTTCACAGATTTCTCGTAAACCTTCAAATGTGACGCCATAAATTCAACGTTATTGCCGTCACAAATTGCGTCACTAAAACCTAATAAAGAAACCGTATTCCAAAACGCTCCCATTCATCAGATTCAGAGGTGTCCAGCCAGAATGTTACTACGTAAATTCAAGCTGGGTGGACACAGATTTTTGCATTTTTCTATTAAACCGATGTAAGTATCACAAAACTTTTGGCTCTATGGCTGTCACAAATATTTGTGACGGCCGTTGATATACAAACACTTGTCAAAATCACTTCCATGGCCGAGATTGAGAGAGTAGCGAAAACGCGTTTTTCAAGCTGGCTGGACACTTTTTCAATCGATTATCTAAGTCTCTATAGCGTCACAAATTCTGAAGTAAGGATGTTTAGCCGTCACATTTAGTGGCCTATTGACCTGCTTAATTGTGACCCATTTTGAAGATTTGTCCAGCCAGCCTGAGCCACATTCAATAACCCTAGGGAGAAATCTGGGAAACGTATATCTGAGAATTTTCCCTAAGCTAAATAAATTTTCAGACATTGGTTTTGTGCCTCCAGCCATAATCCTCATATTTTAATACTTGACAAAAACTATTTTCAATAATGATTTCACCCTAGGGTAAATTCTCTAGGATAAAAGATCAGTATAATTCGTGTAATTTAGTGCACTTATTGTTTATAGGAGACTTATAGGCCTATAATTTAGTGAAAAAATAATCATCTGTCTGTACACCAAGCGAACGTTTCGAAACGAGAATACGAAACTAGGCCCTCTAGATTTAAAAATGGTGTACCATTTGTGTAAACGGGTTGCGGATTCAACTTCGACCGGAATGTGAATTGTCGACCGTTGTGTTTCCGAAGTTCAGTACTTGTCAAAGTTCAGTTAACAACCGCGTGTAAACGGTATGACACGGATAGTCGTCTATTGAATCCGGATCCAGAGTTATCACGGTAGCATCATGAGGATTATGACTTCAACATTTTTAAAACCCACCTAATATTATCTGTGCAATGCACACTGGTACGCTCCATACGACATAAATGAAAAAAATCATTCCTTCTTTGTCACTCTTTCTGCTCGTTATCAACTAGCTTAATGACCAGACTACTCAAAAGTATAAATATGACAACCAAAATGCAATTCTTTCATTACTTTTTTGATAACGGAAGTGAGTGCATCGGAGAAATTCACCGCATCATTAGGAAATTGCTCGTTCGCACCCTTTGTTCAATTGTTAATTCCCGGAAATTAGTGATCCGTTGCTACCTGTTCAAACATGGATATTCAAGTTGAAGGTATGTACTTTATAATATGTTAAATTATTTTATGTTAAACATAATTTAGAATTTGTTACAGATATTAGAAACAGTACCGCTGTGTCAACAATTTTCTTCTTATATTTTGTATTTCATAAAGGTTTTAAATAGTTTCCCCTCCTCTGCCCTTTGTAATTTTTTTGTTTTTAGATTATTTTAATCTTTAACTAAAAGCTGTCAAAATTTCAACTGCCCCTTTTTGCCCCAATTGAAGTTATGATTTTTTTAGTATCGGAGGAGGAAAGTGTATCAAAAACAGGTTTTATGAAATTCCTGTTTCCACTCTATAAAAGCGGTCCACTTAATCCTTTTCCTCTTAAAATGTTTTGTTTTGGTCTTTTCAGGCACAAATTTGCATTGTTCAGTTCCACGAACCCATATTTTCAACATCTGGCACAAGTACCACGGAACTACTTCCACAAATATGGAGACCGTTTCAAAGGTTTTTGTTGACCTTGTAGATGAATTGCCAGGTGATCAAAGAGAAAATATAAACGTTAAATCTCTAGACAACCATGTGAAATACGTGTGTAAAAAATTTAAACAATTTTGGGAGACGGAAAACCGAACGGCTAGTAGAGTACCTACTGAAAGTTCACGCTGACTGGTTTAAACACAACGAAGAATGTGACCTGACAATTCATGGCGCATGGCGTAATAACTTGTTTCCGTGGTATAATCGGGTCGTGTCAGAAAAAAATAAAAGTTATCCTTGTCCCTCAAAAATAACTGTCACGGAATCGGGAGCTGAAGTAGAACTCCAAGCCTTATTACAGCTTACAGCTTCTAGGTTGTTAAGAGTCACAACAATGTTTTTATGTCTTTGCCTGAAGATTCATCTACCAACCTTGTTTTAGTAGGTAGTGGGGGTTTGACGGAACTTCTGGGCAAAGTGAATATAAACAGTTTTTTAGTGAACCTACCAAAGACGACGACAGTAATTTATTTGTTACGTCATAATATTATGTTAAATCGAGTGAAGGGGCAGTTTCCTCAATAATTTGGATTTTTTTTCTCAATCCATCTGTTTCTGCGGAAATAACGGGAGTTTCAGAAGATGTGATAAAGCGATGTGCTATAATTCTGCAGGTTTTGGCTTCAGGTTACAAAGTGAAGGTAGATAAATTTCATGAATATTCTGTAGAGGTAGCCAAATACATTGTAGTCAAATGTCCGTGGTACAAACTTCCAGCATCTGTTCATAAGGTACTAATACATGGTGCTTCAATAATAGAACACCATGCATTGATATCTATTGGAGAGTTGTCGGAAGAAGCTGCGGAAGGCATAAACATGCGTTTGCGTCATGCAAGAAAATTTTGCAGGCGTGTCACCAATACTGATCTTTTAAACAGACTTTTATTGACATCGGAGATGCGGAAGCTACCCCCCAAAAATAGGTCTGCTTTACCGAAACCCGTGATAGCTTTACTCATAGATTAAATGTAAGTAATAATCATCATCATCATCATCATCATCATCAGCCCATACTTGTCCACTGCTGGACATAGGCCATAGACATAGTAATAATAAGTAGCAATAATTATTTTTGTTAGAATGTGAAATTAATGTGTATAATATTTTAATTAAAGATAATAGTGTAATTTTTAGAGGTAGTAAATTAAAACTAAATAGGATTTTTTTATTTTATATGCATGGTTGATGTAGGTACATAGCTGTAAATATTTATTTTATTTTATGTGTATTTTTTAAATTTTTATTAATTTTAAATGTTTTATTTTATTATTAATATTGTTTTTTTGTATTTATTTTGCTTCTTTGTACGATATTCTAACGTATTGCATAAATATAAATCACTTTTACCGATAAAACAGACTTTTACTATTTATGACGCACCCTAGTATGGAGAGGTTACCAGTGTGCAATGCCTATAGCAATCAGGTCGATTTTGTCTAAAAATCGTGTAGAAAAATATGTGGATTTATGGCGCGACCGACATCGAAACGCTCAACAGTAAGGAAAATAATAAAAAAAACACGTTTTACAACTGAACAATATTTATTTCTCCTTAAATATTCTTAACGTAGAAAATAAAATACCGTAACGTTAATTTATAGAACACAGGAATGTTTAAAATTAAAGTCTGCGTTACAAATACAGGGATAAAACATAATGAAGGAATGTCATATGTGATACTATAGAGCAAATATATTTTTTTTAATAAAGTTAAGTCTGCTAATTTTAGTATTCCACACGGACTTCCCGTGGTATAGGATTTAGAATGAATTGTTTATAACTGATATTTGGGGTCTAATTTATGGAAAGGTTTCTGATAGCACTTTACGGACGGACATGGTGTTTGTTAATCTGAGTTATTCTGTTTGTATATTATAGAAAATCGGAACAGAATCGAATCCGAAATGAAATGATCCGACAGAGAACCAAAGTCAGTGGCATTGGGTGGCCATATTAGACGTAGAACCGATGACCGTTGGGCCAAACGAGTTCTCGAGTGGAGACCGCATCTCGGCAAACGAAATGTAGGACGCCCACAGGCAAGGTGGACTGATGATATGCGCAAGCAGAAGCTGGATGCGAGAAATCGAAAATAGATCACAGTGGCGTGCAATTGGAGAGGCCTATGTCCAGCAGTGAACACGTACGGGCTGATGATGATGATTATAGAAAATCGACGAGAGGTTCATTATTGTTAAGTTGGGGCTGACCGACCTTTTGGACCCGATTACTCTCGTCTGGATACTTTGGTGAAACGCGCGAGCGGTCATAGAGTATTAATGGGTACTAGTATCAAATAAGACGTTGGCCTACAGATTCTGTTCCACTCTTTAAACAAAAAACCGAAAGATCCGAACAGTCGGTGAATTTTCTCCAATAACTTGAAAGGAAACCTCTCTTCAATCTCAGTAATTCGATAAATACCGGGTGGTGTTTAACAAAACTGAACCTTTAATTGTACAGAAGAAGGCTCATTTTAATTTTGGGTTAATTTTACATTGAAAACCGCACAATATAATCGTACTACGGACACTAAACCGGAAATTCTACGAAGTATAATAATTAGTATGATAAATGTTGTGCCCAAATTAGAGCATATGTGGTGGACATAATCTAATTAAAACTAATTAACAATAAGGTAACATAAAAGTATCTATAGTTAATAACAAAAATACAATTTCAGGTAAAATATTTGGCGGTATAAAATAATCTATTTAGACACTGCGTTGATAAGAAGCTATTTGGCGTGTGGACATGTCACTTGTGACCAGCTTTTCGCCATTTCGGTGTTCATTAAACCTCTATGTATTTTGTACACTGTTGTTTTTGTAAGGAAAATAAATATAAACTAATGTAGTGGTTAATACAGGGTGTACAATGTACTAAAAGCACTCAATAAACTCATAAGATTAGACACCTGTGTGACTTGGCTCTCAGTTAAGAACACCTTTGTGAAGTACGTACAAATAGAATAAATCTGCTACTAGGTAGAGCCAATTTATTCCCTACTAGTACGAGTACGTAAATAGTAGTAAGTAGGTATTTTGAAAACATAAACTTAATATATTAAAACCACTAGTTAACTCAATACTCGATGTAGCACAACACTAAGTAGACTCCGCTGTCTTGTCGCGTTTCAAAATATAAAAAAAATACATTTCACGCCCTTTAATCCCAAAGCGAGATAGGCAGTGGCACTTGCTAAGCAAGCTTGAGGCTCTGGAGGCAGCATAGAGAGGCGTGCTAGAAGACTTCTGGGAGACGACAGGCTGTTTGATGCTCGGCCACAAAGCCTAGAGCATCACCGCAAAGTTGCCTATCTGTCTTCTATCGGGTGCATTTCGGTGAGTGTGCAAATAATTTATTTACGATCGGAAAGGAGTAGTGGTGGTTGTGAAGAAAGATAAAATGTTTGATAAATTAAAACGGCCAATCCCGAAAAAGTTATTACAATACAACAAGATAACGGGTTCTAGTTATAAAAATGACATATTTCAGTGCTCGTTTGTTACGGTGTGCGTGAATTAGCACATGTTCTTATTCCTTTCTAGCCGACTAAACAAAGAAAAAATATATGACACATAGGTAATATCATTATTACATTACAATACTTAAACAATACAAGTGGGCCAAATGAGAATACGGGGCTATTCCAATTAAATCACTCGTTGTTACGTGATATATTTCTTTTGAAACGCGCACATTGAGTTACAACGTGATATTTCAGAATATTTTGTTATTGTGAAAAGATTTCTTAGTCTTAATTATTTCAACAGTGTCACTGATATTCTGACACGTTGCGTTTCAGTAAATGAAATATGAAAAATCAGTACCTGTATAATATGCACTTAACATTTACCTAATATGCAATAGTGCTTCATCATAGCTACCACCAAGCAGGATGGTTAGTCAAATACTTACCTATTTTCAAAAGAAAAAAAAACCCTATATTTACATTTGCCCCAGAGTAGACTATATTTTTTATATAATTACATCAGATATGACACTTATTATATTACAGTATAGACATCTCTTCCAGTGTGTATACATTATAACTACTTAATTACTTGCAAATGTGTAACTTAAGGAACATGAAAGACCTAATATTTGAATGGACAAAGTTACACCATTTCTTCGCTGCCATAGCCATTTTATAGAGACTTAAGTTTATGCCGCATATACTTTATCTACACTACATTTCTGTACCTATAAAATAGTTGTACCGTGTACAAGAGCTTACTTCCATAAGTTCCCACTGTTGTTATGCCACCGGGAGCATATGCTGCTAAATGTATGGAACATTTATGGAGTAGAAGTCACCCTAGAAGGCAATACGTCGACCAGATTGGTGATATCCTGGCAGAAGGTGGCGTGAAAAGTACTCTAATACGGAGATCATGTATTAATGTAGATGAACCGAAAGGGCTATGTCAGTACCGTGACAAATGGACATCTGTAATATATGCGTATCCCTCTCGGAGATTGGCGAAAAGCATGAATATATGGAAAATTAAAAGTTTCATGCTCTCAGTGGGATTATAGAACGGGAACATAGGGAAGTAAGCCGGTACAAGTTAAACTTTGTCACTTTCTCACATAGGGCCAGTCCACACGGCGCGTTGCGTTGGCGTTGAGTCGCAAGTTTCTGTTAAAATACAACAGAACTGCGACGTTTCATACAAAATTTGCGACGCATCAATTACGCAACGCACAGTGTGAACTCGCTCTAAAAGAAAGATAAAGAGAACAAAACACGGTATAGCTTTATGCTACTATAACATTTTATAAATAAGGTGGTATATATTTTTACATTAGGTTCCACTTTTAGACATTTGGTACATGGAAGAACTACATTAAACACCCGTAAGTCTAATAGCGGGTGCTTGTTGATTTTGAAACCTATGGCGTGAAAGTCGTTCCAAGACTCCACAAGTATCTCTAGCAACACAAATTACTAAGGCGCGCTTAACCTTTTGACCGCCAGATTTTAGATATTATTTTACGACTTTGAATTCTCTTCCAAAGGACAGAGACTTCAAAAGCATCGTGCTCATGTGCAATATTTAGAACACATTGGCGGTTAATGGCAGCGCCACACATTGGAGCAAATTTGAGTCTAGACTCAAATTGACTTAAGACTTCTAGACCCAACTTGACTCGTATGTTCAAGTCTATGCTTGGCTCCAATTTTTTAAATATTATAAGGACGATAATATCCACTGGCCATATTCACTGGTCTGACGTATATACGAAATTGGCAGATAAAAGGTTAAAAGACGTGCGTAAAACATCTTATTTACTTTTTTTCATAATGGCTTTTCCCGTGCATTTCTGTTATGACAGGTCATGTTAATCATGCAATTCATTTTTATTTATGTATTTAAATAGTCAAAGCTCGGAAACTATCGCCAGATAATTATACAAACTATCAGATGCGTTCATATTCCGGATCTTGATGTTTTAAATGACAGATTGATATACAAAGCTCAAGATTGATTCAATATTTTCTTGAAATGTTGAGTCTGTCAATTCATTTTAAGTTCGACAACTTATATGCGCCAGACCCGTATCAAACGAACGGCATATGTTTTAACTTTAAGCGTTAAAATGAAACTATACAATAGAAACGTATTGAAATTCTGCTACCGTGCATCTGTACATGCAGTCAGATTAAATCGGTCTGACTCTGGTTAGTTCACTTGCCGAGCCATTCGCTAATCTTGCCGTTCTCGAAGGCCAAATTTTTCCTCGGTGGCGGCACCAGAGTGCCTCGCTTCACTATACCCATGTCCTCGCCTGGATAGTACTGGAAATGTTAAAAAAATATAAATACATTGTGTAAATACAAAACGTAAAAGCTTACATTAATACATAAACTCACGCTCATAAGTATGGCCAATGGCAATCACAGCGCTCATAAAAAACTCGCAACAAGGAATCATGAAATAAAATTGACCCGAGTTATTGCTAGCAAGCTACGATTAATTAAGTCAGACGCCTAATACAATTGTAGGTATGTTAACCCGTGCATTCTTCTTCTGCTTAGCGCTTATTACTGGTATGCAACCCCCTTGCGCTTGTGGAATCTGGGTCCGGTTTGATAATTGATTAGACTTATAGACATAACTTTATTCTCAACTAACTGACCTGGCAAACGTTGTTTTACCAACATACTTTATAGCCTATATGTTATTCTAGTTTACAAGCTACAATGCTGCCAAGTCTTATCAAAATCAGTTCAGTACATTTTGCGTTAAAGAAGGACAAATATCCGTACATCTATCCAAACTTTCGCATTTATAATATTAGTAGGATAAACAAATACAACACGCATGCTGCATTTGTTCACGAAAATGAGCTTCCGGCTCAGCATGATGCCAGTTTCCTGTGACACGGACTGGTATTCTGCTTTCGCTCTGAGAATTGTGGGGCCATTACTGGGGCGACATATATCAGACCTCGAAAAACTATAAACTTACTAGTGGACTCGACAGCCGTTGTCCTGTCTTAACTATTAATATGAATATAAAATTAGCCAGGGTGGCCTGTGCCCAGCAGTGGATGTCACGAAATATAAACTATCCTATCTCTCAAATTGGACGAAATTGCATATAAATTCCAACTTTTGTGAATATCGGTAGCCTTGGTGAAGAGCTCATTGGGAACAAACATCATGACACTGGAATTTTATATATCAAGATTTTATTGTGTTGGTAGATTAATTACGCCTCATGAAACCGCGGATTTGTAGATAATTGACAGTGCCTAAGACTTGTGTTGAAATACACATACCTACTATTTATTTAAACTGCCACATAATTAGGCCACTATTCAACTTACCTGACACTGTGATACGAATTTCAAGACATCGTCGCGAATGAAATCGTTGTCTTCTTTGATTTTGTCCCACCTGAAAATAAAACAATAGTTTATAAAAAAAAATATACAGACAATTTAATATTGCTTGCTGCTTTAGTTGTAACTCCCGTCATGTATTGTACGTTTAAGCTGTGGAAAATAAAATTTAAACATAATCTATTCTAAAAATATCATCATCATCATCAGCCCATACTTGTCCACTCCTGGACAAGTATGATGACGGCCTCTCCAATTGCACGCCACTGTGATCTGTTTTCGGCTTCTCGCATCCAGCTACTGTCAGCCATCTTGCGTATATCATCAGTCCACCTTGCCTGAGGGCGTCCTACACTTCATCATTTGTATGTTATTTTCACTATTGAATTACATTTAATACTACAAGACAACAATATTTTGAGCTCAGGAAACAAACTGAGATTTTTCATAGATTGGCGCATATCATTATGACATAGAAAATGTCAACGAAAATAAAAATCCTATCACAAGTAGCGCCATCTATAAAACCAACTGGGCAAAAACAAACAAGGCCCCTGAATGTAACATTATGTACTTACACGTCCTGGGTAGACAATTCTTCGACAATACTGTTACAAACTTTTTCACACAGAGCTTCATCGAATAGCGGAATGCCCAACTGTAGGTCTAAAATTGTCCATTTCTGAAACCAAGGATAAAAAATCATTACAAAAATTAGAAGTGAAGCATATATTTAATATACCTCTGTACATTTGTGTGTTGTGAAATACGAGTGTGTATGTATATCTGATAGGTACCTCAAAGAAAAACCACTGAACTATTAAAAAGGTTTGAACCTAGAGGAGACTAGCGATTTTGTAGTTTACGGTATTCAGAATAGAATTAAAAACGATAATACAATAATTAGCATACGGTCAAAAGGTTAACGAGGTGGAGAGATAGAATATAAACTCGTATAGTACATGGGCTATATTAATTTTATCCCGAGTTCCCACAGGAACGGGGTAAGCAACGGGTTTACCGCGGAGCACAGCTAGTCATAAATATATATCTTAGTATCATGTATAAGAGGCGCTGTGGTTGAAAGATGCAAGTGTCTGATTAGTGGGTGTTTATGGTTGATAGCTTGTAGTAGCTATATGCGTGATGAATCATATCATTACATAGTATAAAACAAAGTCGCCTCCCCATTTTGTCCCTATGTATGCTGTATGTATGATTTAATCTTTAAAACTACACAATGGGTTTTCATGCGGTTTTCATTACACAATAGATCGATTATCAGGGGAGGTTTATTGGTGTAATACATGCATATGATAACAGAGGAATACTGTTAATAATGTATATTGGCAGAACAACGTTTGCCGGGTCTTCTAGTTAGATATTATAAAACAAAGTTGCCTCGCGCTGTCTGTCCATTAGATCTTGAGGAAGGTTTATATGTACAAAACATGCATATAATAGTAGAGCAACACAGTTAATAATGTATATTGACAAAACAACGATTGCAGAGTTTATCATAACACTCTTACCTCAGGCTTACAAGTTTCCTCATCAGAAATAGTATGCGCAGTATCCACACCACTGTCGCCTTCCATCGACATCTCGTTCAATTTGCTGGACAGTCGCGTGAACATCGACACCGACTCGTCCGCCGGACTCAAGAGATCATCAATCACTGGCACAGCACTACACTTGTCCACTACATCCTCGTTCCTCGACTCGAGATGCTCGGCGCTTGTCGATGTTGACTTTATTGGCACCAAGTCATCAGAGCAGGCTATAGATTCTTTGCTTTCGGACTTTTTCGAACGCTCTTTGAGGTCCTCTATGCTCGTGCAGTTAGAGTTTAATGGTATTAGTTCGTCGCTGAACGCGATTGATTCCTTGCTCCGTGTTCGAGTATCGTTGATCGTTATGTTGTCTAATTCTTCGCAGAGTAGTTTGCCGTTTTCGGCGCTTGTTATACCGTTCGCCGGCGAGTTAGTCTTGCTCTCTGTGGTCGGTGTGACGGCGAAATGTGATTCTATAGGCGACTGTAGCCGGCTTATGGCTTGTAGGTCCGCGACTTTGGTTGCGGCTTCGGAAGAGTCAGTTGATGATAATGATATTTCGCTAATCGGTTTAGCGCCGCCGCATGTTTCTTTTCGTTTCTTTTGCGGTTCTGGAAATAAGTACACATAAATTTTTTTTTCAAATTAATCAAGTAGGTGGCATATTATTAGTTATACCGAAGGAAATATGTGAATATTGCTGTGCCCTACAGGGTCCATAATTGATACACTGTATTAAATTTGTAACATCTACTATAACATTATGGTAA
>SJJU01017135.1:0-12230 GCA_012932125.1 Conopomorpha cramerella
AATTTCGGGAATTCCTTCCTTAGTGCACCCCTATGGTACCAAAGCTACGTCCGTTCCAAATTTCAAGTCCCTACGTTTAGCCGTTTGGGCTGTGCGTTGATATGTCAGTCAGTCAGTCATTCATTCAGTCAGCTTTTCCTTTTATATATTTAGATTGAGGACACTTTTGATGTGTGTATGTATGTAGTTATGTTAAGTTCAACTCGCGTTTTAGAGGTATGACAGAAAAAAAGTGCAAGGTTAGCTAGTCATTTAGTATGATTTATTGATAGACTGACTCAAACACCGAATGACAAGAGCCTATCTCTATCGTTTGTTTGGCAAACAAAAGAGATAGATATAGGTACGCCTAGTTGTGAGTTGCTACTTGATCAAATGTTTAGCGAAGTAATTGAGGTCTTTGCAGCTACTGTGTACTAATTACTAATTTATTTCGTAAAGTTTATTGACTCGTGCAATTACAACTGTATCTTGGCCTCGCTATGGCTTTCTACTCTTAGCAATTGAAGCTCAGTTTATTCTGTTTCTTTTACGACATTGTGGTACAGTCAGTAATTCCGATGGCATTCTGTGATTGGTATTGATTGACGTCTTAAAGAATTTGTGTTTAGAAACCCCTTGACAGACTGAGTTATACAGAAAAAAAAGTCTTATCTTGATATTTTTTTTAAGTAACAAATCGCTCCTATTGATTTCAATCATACAAAGTAAGCCTATAAGCATGTCAAAACTGTACTAATAAGGTATCACCGGCAAAGTATTAGTAGTTATAAGGTGATTGGAACAATTACTAATCAACCGCTTCAATTAGATTTTTAGAATGATAAAACTGGTGTTTAACCAACAAAAGTAGTTCAAGTAATTAACTAGTACAAACTTTCGTTTCGACGTAATAGAATTCATAAAATACCACACTGTACTTAATACATTTTTGCGCAAAACCTAACCTAACATCTAAAATACCAAAACATTCTCCACCGACCGCAAACACCGAGATAAAGAAGACAACAAAGTAATACCTGAATACTTGCTGCATACCAACGAACAGAATATGTTCCAGTTTATACCTCATCTAAACTTACCAGACGGAGTGCATCTCAGATATTGTCTGCAAGAGAAACAAACCTTTGAGCAAACTTTGTAAAGAATACATTTTACGGTTATACATCAACGATACCGCCATATTCTACAACAACGGCAACCCGACAGCCAGTAAAAAACAACACAACTAAAGTGCAATACATTTCAAGCTTGCTATCAGTTCCCTTCAACGAACTGCAGCCACTGGCGTTCACAATCTAGATCTACGCAACGATTACGGCTTGCACCAAACATCGCAAACGAATCCGTCGGAGCGAGAAACTCTTTGAACTACTTGTTACGAAAACGATGACGGTAGAATGCAACAGTCGTAATTGGGCACACGTCAAGCAAACCGACGTATCGTCGTCCATTACAAACTGACTGACTGACAAGACCAGCTGCTACTGATGCCAAGGCAAAATAGAACTTACCGTTTGGATTTTAGGAGCGTTCAAATATCAGATAATCAAATCAGATCATCAATTGTCCCTCTACAGTAATTATTGTCAGTTAATCTTCCGTCTTGTGTCGTAAAGATACTCGTGGGGCAATTTAAAGGGATATCTTTTTAATTGACCGACGCGAATTCGAGATTTAGTGGCGAAGTAATGAGGCCGGAGATGTAAACGCTTTAGGCGACATAGCTTTTACAATGAGCTTTTTTTATTGAATGCATTCTCAGATTACGTAATATCACGACGTGACAGTTATACACTTACTTCTTTAAATAGTTCCTCCTCTGGAAACTCTTGTTCTGTACCTAAAGCAAAATTAATAATGTAAAAAATAGAATCTTTGTTTATCATCATTGTTACGTTCGTATAGATTCAAACATATTTTTTAAAAGGCCACTCACAATATTAAAAATTTCAGATCAAACATGTTTCTTTGAGAAATGTCGTGCTTGTTTTAATTAAAAAAACGATTTATAACTTCTAGTGATTACTAAAACCTGGTAAACTGCAGGTGGCCAAATTGTCACATCGTATCTTGGGAATACATTCATTTGTACAGATTTCTTCCTTTTAAAAGCTTCTGCTCTGGATTCCGACCTATCAATAGCTAGTTACAGTACATTCGCTTTTAGAACATACACACATCAAAAGTGTCTGGGGATCAAGAACATTTTTAGCTTAAAAAAAATCTAATTTATTTAAATCAAATCTAATGTACTGGATTGGTCTCCTACCTAATTCCCCATGCCTGTATGCCATGACACTTTTGATGTGTGTATTTGACATGCTGTTATTTTGTAATTCTGTCCTATTCTAATGACTAAATGAATTAAATATAACTACAAAATAACTGGCTGTCAAAAATATTCTAAATGAGCTGTAACTACTTGTCATATTAATATTTTTGAACTAAAATAAAATCCGGAACAATTTTTTTGTTTGTTAAACTGACACTTACAATAAACAGCCAAACGACTACTCACAGAGCTATTTATTAATTTGACAAGCTCAATAAATAACACGTAAGAAACAAACAAACAAGGCTGCAATAAGGAAACTGTTAATATGACACAATAAGACATAATTATGGAGGCGTGACTACGTGCCACATCATAATAATATACTTAGTCAACTTTGAAGATCACATTTAAATATGCCTATAGAAAATAATAAGACTGACTGGTTGAAAAGTGGATCATATAATTTAAAAGGAAAAAGAACCGACTTCGACCAATACTAGACGCCTGATTTACATTTTTTAAAGTTCCTCTTCCCTTCTCATGATTAGCAAACCCGGTATTTCGGTAAAGCCGGGACATGCTTTAGTGATGAGCTGAGGCATTTGTTGTGTGCGTCTGGGTGTTTTATTTATCTGTGTATGTATGTATTTAAAAGTATTTATGTAAGTTTATCAGTCTCTGGCACGCATAGTACAGAGTATCCTAGTTTGGGGTCAGGTGACTGCGTGTAAAAGAAATGTCACTGCATATTTATTATTCTACTTAGGAGCATAAAGAATAAATTAATTGTTAAAATAGACCTTAGTATCTAACGCGAACGAAGACGCAATTCAAAGCTAGTGTGGTTTAACTATTGTTGTTGTGATATAAATAGATTTTTTTTGTTAAACTGATAAATGAATGATAGGTACTTAGCATAACAATCTCATTAATATAATAGGCGAATGTATTTAAGAACACAGCTGCTGCCGCGTATTATATCAGACTAGATAACTATAACTATAGATAACATTGTACTGTTTTCACTGGACTGGAATTTCGTACAATTCTTTAACACGCGAGGGTCCAGTTTGAGTTGCTGAGATTGCTTCGCCACAATACTTTTGACAGCCTCTATATCAGATGCGAAGAAGAATAAATTATTTCAGAACAGTCAGTTTGAATTGAAACATTCCTCTTATCTAAATAATGAATGGATTCGTGAATTCGTTACAAACAGAGTTGGATGTGTACTATTTGTATCGAAGTCGGCGATCTTAATTTGTGACATAATACATGACGCAATTAAAGTAACACTTGAGGTCTATGCAAGCCGTTGTCTATTGACTGGCATTCAAATTGTTAACGTTATCGATCACAGATCAACCAGTCGTTTGATTGTCTGTGGCACAATCGTCAGCTGTACAGTGCAAATGTATTGTAATTGTGATATCATAGATCGATAAGTTCGTTGTTTAAATTAATCACCGATAGGAGAAATCAATTTCAAACATTATTATTTGATTATACGATTTAATGAAATGGGAAACTTTCCGGGCCCTTGCTTCTTTTAGATGGATCTAGCTGTATTAGGGAGGTCATAAAAATGAATGAAATGAAAAATCATAAATGTCATCGAAATGACGGACGTCTTGAAGGTAACAGTATTTTTTTTATTGTTTGTTTTCATGTTTCGCGAAAGTATCTGAAGTTTGAATAACTTGCCCAAATAATAAAAAAATCTTAAATATAACTGACAGAAGTCACCCTGAATGTCTAATAGCGACATCTAGGTAAGATATTTTTGGGGTTCGAAAATTCCCCATTGTGTCAATAATTTTATCTTGTTTTTTAATAGGCCTGACAGTTTGTGTGAAGAATAAAAAAGAAAAGATGATACCCAACGGACCGGAAATAGGTTTTATCCGCGCGCGAGAGAAACTGCGGCGCGTAAATTGTAAACTACTTAGTATTAAAAAGTTAAAATCTAACAAAACGACTTTTCAAATAATCCAATTACATTTACCTGAAAAATTAAGTTAACAAATCATAACCACGTCGTTAAGCGTCAAGTATACTAGTCCCGGCGTGTAATATTTCACTTATAACACATTCATGACACTCCATGAAGAAGCTAGAAAGTTCTAGAGCGCAACTCGAGGTGGAATAATTCAAAAGCTCCCAACGCCGCGGTAACTGTCTGCAGCTGTTTCCAGCAACACCCAGCAAACTACTTTTTGTCCTCCCCGCAAACTTGATCTATGCTCCTTCACGTCCACATTTTTATCTTACAAAGTGCTCGGATAGACACGGAAAGAACTCTGCGGAAAATTCATCTCCACCGAGAACGTGAAACGACTCAAACGATCGGAGCCACGTGAAGGAATCTCACTTTTAAACAGTGAGCGTTAAGGTAGTATATTCAGCAACTGTCTCAGGATATAAAGGTGACGTGAGATGGGCACACGGCTTGTTGAACAGAAGAGCCCGGGTATAAATGTATGAAGGAACATTAATCCAAACAGACGCGCGTTCTTTTGTCGAGGGCAGAGTTGAAATGGCGTGAAAATATGACTCGTTATTTATGGCGCAACGTCAGCGTGAAATGAAATTTCGGTGGCTTTTGTTTTCTAAATAATGCTCGAGCGATTTGTTCGGCGATATCTGGAGATTTATGAAGACGTAGAGGTCGAATTTATTGGCTTTGAACGTTCTGCGGGATTAATTCTTCAATGTCTTTTTCATTTCTGACGGAGATTGCCGTTGGATTGCCGAGCAATCTTATCGTCAATAGCTCCTATTAATTCCAGGACTTCTTTCTTTTAAGATTATTCTTTTCAATCTAACTAAATGGAGAACATTTTTATTCTGCGACAAAAGGGATTCAATAAAACTGTTGTTGAGACTAATAGCACAACAAAGTTATGTAGTGGGGCTATAAATTGGTAGGGCCCGGGATCTGGTGCCGATATTATCTCCTCAAATCCAAACATCACTTCAGTGCGCTGTAAGACTCCCACTTTATGACGTCATTAACCTTCCTCCGGAGACGATGCAGCTCCCGGCTTAGCTTCCAAATTTATTTGACAATTATTAAGGTGTCCGCATTAGGGGGGCATTACGCTCGCTCGCTGCTGAGGAAATTCATGTTTTTCTTGGGATGTTTTCGGGAGTAAGTCAGAGTTAGTGCCGACACGTGCGAACTATTAGCTTCCCCGACCGTCGGATTAGAAAATAATTCAGCACTGAATGTTATTATGGCGCTGAAACGGATTTATTTTATTGCTTCGCGAGATATATGTTGGTCTTTGGGCTTTATCCGTTCGCTTCCACAGTTTGTTTATGGAGCTGCGGAAACGTTTGCCAGCAGTTTTATGTGAGCCCCGGTCTCGCTTTCTGTGTGTAAATCTTGTTTTATGTCGTGTAATTATTGCTTTATTCGGTTGAGTAACTTGCGCTCGACATGTTATTGAATGTTAGTATAAATCTCCATTGATTGCGGGTATAAAGTTTGCTTTATCGTTGGACGTTGTGTTTTTTTATATTTATTCAGCGCTTTATAGGCAGTGTTTTAGTTGTGCAGTTGCTCAAGATTTACGCGTGCTAAATTCTTTTATTGTTACTTTATGTAAATGTATATTTACCAGTGAAATCATGACTGGAAGATAAAGTAGAAGATTAAATTTTATAGGTGTTTGTTTTTTTAACCTTACTGCGTCACAACTACCACAAAGGATTTATACCTCTTCTTATCGTGAGCAAATAAGCAACGAATAGAAAAAGTTTTTGCCGCAAAACAATTTGCAAGTTACAATAAACATTTTGTTGAGAGACCGGGTCTAATTTACGTTAGTTTCCCTCAGTTCGTCGTCGGCGTAAATACCGTCGCGACTGCAACAACTCACTGCGCCTGAAAGTGATTTATTTCAGCGATAAGCCACCTAATGTCCCGCCTGAACACGTCCCGTCAACATCTTCCTAACTATTTCAAGGGAAAACGTTTCGGCAAAAATTACAAAAAAGCTCTGAATGAGAACTCGATGAATGATGTCTTAGAAAATATTACAACGATACACTGATATCTACATCTACTGGTAGGTCGAGTAAAAAGTTCGTTTATTTAAACAAAAATAAACCGGCCAAGGGTAAGTCGGAATCGCGTACGAATGTTTCCATATTATCTATTTATTACCTCTGCCTACCCTGTAATGTTAATGAAAAGCGTATATTGTAAATGTATTTAAATAATTTTCTATAAAAAATGAATTAAACAAAAGTCCCATATTGATTAAACGCCGTTAAATATTTGTTACATATTTCCATTTAATATTTCACTTTGTTATATCTGTAGTTATAGCGCAAATATTATCTATGAACATTTAAAGTGTCTATCACGATACCTGAGATCTTTCCTCAGTACAGATTGACATAAAGACAGTCAGACAACGGAGTTTAACTAATAGGATCACATTATACTTTTTGTCTTCGGAACCCCAAAAGCGAGGTTTCTTAAAAAGAGAAACAACCTAATTGCTAACCCGGAAAAAAGCATCGACGTACTAAAAAACCTAAAAGAGTTCCTCAAGTTAACACCGCAATCTACCGCACAATCTAAAGTGTCACTACTAAGTAGGATATAGAGAGCAAAGATAGCGGCAACGCCGACTTATCGACGAACAAGACTGGCCGTAACAACTTAATAGTACCTTATACACACCTCGCTCTCTTATCTCTATCGATAATGGGAAATTGTGCCAACACTATTCGAAGGAAAAACGTATTCCGCCAACGACTCTACCTGTCTCTACATAGAGTTGCAAAATAAACCTTGTGACGCAATATTAAAGCCCAGTTTGCAGTAATCGTGATAGTTTTTGTACTATCTGTGAACAATCCACATGATTTCATATTCATGCAGAGGAGGCTATCGGCGCAGCTTTTCCAATTCGATCTAAAGACGCGATAGAATCGAGATCGTTAAGGCTGAATAAAGTAACGATAGATAGTGGTGCGATATACCGTACAAGGATTTTTAAATTATACACGCAGATAAGACTGGACTGAGCCAAAAAAATATGGAGGTTTTAGAATAATAAAAGACATAAATACACACTTCGTGTTATTTTTTATTTTATATACAGCGAGTAAAATTCATTTAAAAAAATGGCCCACTAGGTATGTATGTATGTATCACTTCAATTAACCCCTTATTAAAAAACTTGGTGTAACTTATACCAAAGTTATTACAGGTCTACTTCATCTGGTTATTTCGTATTTGACATACAAACTGAATTAAGTTTAGGTCGGTATGTCCTTGGAATAGTTATTCGGTCATTATTAGTAAAGCCCATAATGTGCAAAACATTTATAAACTTAAAAATTAATTATTTATTTGTAGTAAGTTTTACTCTGATATGGTAGCTACGACTGGCACGGGCGGGTCATTTTGCATGTCCCGCTTCAGAATACAGCAGAATCTGAAAAAAAGTTTATTAGGTAAGATAATTATCATGCATTTCCAATCGAAGTTTTCTTTAACAACAAATAAAACACAACTTTTTGGGTTTCGATAAATTATTTAACCGTCGGCTAAGGGCAAATTTTACGTGGTGCCATTTTATTGCTTCTAAGCATACAATAAAATGGAACCTTGGATTTATGTTTATTTGACATAGATACTAATCATGACACTGCAAGCAATGAACTATGTCCATTGTTTTATATCGGACGTACCAGTAGGGTTAGAACAAAAAGAAAATTTTCGTGCTGGTCCATGTTTTTGGCATCGTCAACCAATCGCAGCTTACGGTACCATATATTATAATTTAACGAAAAAAGAACCGACTTCAACCAGTAAAATTTGACATATATGTGATTTTTTCATGGATGCCATTGTCGGAACTGAACCAAATTTATAATTATGGGACCAAACGGGAAGCACCAGCTTTCAAATAAAAAAAAAAACATCCAAATCGGTTCACCCAGGCGAAAGTTCTAAGGTAACAAACATAACAATACAGACGAATTGAGAACCTCCTCCATTTTTGAAGTCGGTTAAAAACAAATTGATTGACACGTGGGCCAACCCCCCTCCTGCCAAGCGTGGCGATTGTTGGCATTTCCCCCCAAATTATCATGGAAATCATTGATGGAAGACCGATGGCTGATGATGATGATGAAATGGATCCTAATGATAATCGTGATAGTTCTGAAGATGATAATAATTCACCTCAAAGTGATGAAGTAGAATATCTCGACGAGGCTCAAGAAGGAGAAGCCGAGGAACAGACCGAGGAGACCGCCGCAGTTGGCCAAGAAGTCGGTGACTCCGAACAACTCCGAGCGATGCATCGACATGAATTGCGGCTCTTTGAAGTATATCTGAATCCTGGAGTAGTTGTTGCTGCGAATGGACAAATTAAAGGTAAATTATTATGCGAGACTTTGACGGGCCCGTTGGTGTAGTGGTCAGCATGTCTGACTCTGCTCCGTAGGGTCGTGGGTTCGATTCCCACCGCTGACAGGTGCTTAGGTGATAAGCGTTGTAATGTGGTTTGGGTGTTTTATTTATCATCAGTCTATAGTGCTTTAGCTACTTAACATGGGATGAAGGCAATGTGTGTGTTGTTGTAAAATATTTATTTATTATTATCTGGTTAAAGGAAAATATTCAATTTTGGAAATGAGCTGAATCGAAGCCAGGAGTGTTGCTGAAGACAGTAAATATTGGCGTGATGTTTGTTGTCAAGGTCCTCTGTACACTGCGGTGGCTTAGGATGACATTAAAACAACGTTATGTTTTAGGTCGAGTTAATAAATTATTACAATTTACCGGATCAACATTTTGAACAAATTTTTAATGTCCAAGACCAATCAACATAATATGGGTTCGATTATTGGATTGGATCCAAAAGTGGAACTTAGTTGCAATAGTACTCGAGTGTGTCATAATTATATTTTAGTGTCGTTTCAAACTCTATTTTTTAATTTCATGGACATAACTTCTTCACTAGGACCATGGAACACAAAAGACAGTGAATACTTACCCCCTTACCAATAAACGCCTCTTATACAACGGTTATTACAGGTCTACTTGAACTGGTTATTCCGTATTTGTCATACAACTGACAAGTTAAGTTGAGCTTTGTGTATCTAGGAAATAGCGATTCCGCCATTATTAGTAAAACCCTTACTTTTTTAACGAGGCTTGATTGTTCATTCTGGCGATTAAATTTTGAAAATCGAAGTCTGTCTTGAGTATCTCTGCTTCGTACATAACGCTGTTGCATGCGGGCAGGCAGTGGCAGGCGAGAGACCTTGAGCCCAGTGCTGCTTCCATTTCCCTGTCTGATAGCTCATCTGTAAATACAATAAGGGATTTGGTATAAGTGAGTGGGAGTGACGCCACTCACGTCCATGTGACTGAGCCCAATTCTTTAGTGGAGTGTACTCAACCTTTAGGACGCGATGTCTAGTTCTTCGGATTTCTAGCGTATTCACGGATCGGTTGCTAGACAATAAGGAGTTTTTTTTTTTTAAATCTGTCAACGATAGTGGGAAACGAAAGAGATGCAACTACTTTATTCTATGATCGTTCGGCTTCGAACTTGCTGCTTTCTGAGACCAAAACCAACTAGCCTTGCAATTAGCAATTGCAATGCGACGATATGAAAAACATGCAGGAGTGAAAGAGTGAGAAAAAATATAGAAGGTGGTATTGTTAAAGTTTGGTCTGAGGCTGCTTTCGTTGATCTTTTTTAAAGAAAACTCCTAATTAGATGTCAAACATATCTGATAATTTTGTCAGTATTCGATTAAGATTATTAAATTATCACCATTGACTCAAGTCACGGCGCATAGAAGCAATATTACGCCTGTGACCCAAAGGAATAGGCAAAGACAATCGATCTCCACTTGCTGCGATCCTGAAACATCTTTCATGTCTTCATACATGCCCATCAGCTATTGTTGATTTAAAAAACTCCTTTTGTATAATGTCATTGATTTAATACTGAATTGTATAAGTATCCTCGATTGTTTAATATGATAGATAACAATGGGTCTTACCATAGGCCTTCATAACGCATGGTCTTTCTTTGATAGTGCAAATCCTTTGACTGTTGTTATCTGAAAACAGTATGAGTAAATTCTCATTTTGTCCAACTTAATATTTTCTTGGAACGTTTTTCGTTAACGAAGCTTAAGTTTTTTTGTAGTGAAAGGGTAGACGGGAGGGGGAGCTTCAAATATGATTATGGGTTTTTTTGTTTGTTTCTGTGTCTGGAAGTAAACACTAAGCCGTGTGGTGACGGCGAATAGAATACATGTGTCACCACCCCAGCCCAACTTTTCCTGTCATGGGGGTTGTAAGAGGCGACCGAGGGAGCTCTCCAGAGAACGGACAGCAGCGCTCTCTGTGAGTTAAACCACAACACCACTGCGATCGCCAACACGCCTGCCAAGCGTGGCGATTACTGGCATTTCACCCCAAATGACGGATCTCATTTGGGGAGGCCCTCGTCCAGCAGTGGACGTTATGTCGCTGATGATGAAGTAAACGTCCTCTCTCCTACTAAAACTAATATTAAAAGAAACTGTCACACCATTCAAAAGACTCAAAGAAAACAATTCCACGTAATATTTCCCTGAAGATCTTTAAATAATCTGGAAACTGGTTATCATGATCGAGAACATTGGGGTACCATTAGGACTTGAGTAAGAATGTAAAGGGTTTGTGTTTATTTTTTTGTGAAATCTGTGAAATGTACTCACGTGGCAAATTATACCAGACACATCCGCACTGCCTGAAGATGTAGTTGGAGCGGCACTCCAGCCTGCAGTTGTTCTGTGTGTACAGTTTGAAGTAGTATAACGTACGGTCGCTCGGGAAGTAGCATTTGCGCCTGAAATAGAATAGTAACAATACGGAATAATATTATGTATGAAAATATGTATGAATGTAGATGAAGCGAAAGGGGTATGTCAGGATCGTGACAAATGGAGATCTGTAGTCTCTGCCTACCCCTCTGGGAGACAGGCGTGAAGTGTATGTATGTATGTATGTACGGAATAATAATAATAACAGAAGAATAAATATATAATTACATTAAAAGGAGCGTCTGAGGCTCAGTGGTATTTGGACTCAACCTCCAAACTGCAAAAACCCGTCAACTAAGTTAGGCCTCTCACTATTTCTCTTTAAAATTGAATTTAAAATTAAATTATTTAATGACTCAAAGAATTCGTCGAAAATTGAAAAAATGTTAAGTTCCAGCATAACTTTCCTAAATGTCGTATCTACAATTCATTATTAGTTCAGAATATGATTAATTATTAGATAAGGATTAATGTTAACAATATAATTAACAATAACCCTATTGATGTTAAAACGTCATCAAAACTTCCCGTGGAACTAGTGAACTTAAATCTTACATTTCCGGGCTGTAGCTGGTGAGACCGGCTGCAGTGGTCATCATGGTGAACTTGAGGGCTATGGAGGACACCTGGCCAGGAAGTGCCGCGTAATAGTATACAGAAGATTCTGGCTTGTCCGTTGGTTGCTGGATGTAGATCTAGAAAAGAAGAATTATTAATACGATAAACTTTTCTCTTACCGAATTTTGAAAATCAGTCGATGATTAATTAATTTGAATTAGTATCAGAATATAAATATTTGTACGTATTGCACACACATCTATTTCTACGAAAAAGATAGAATCAATGAAGAGGTAAATAGGTTAGTTCACCTTGTAGCAGGTGTCAATACCATCGCAAAAAAAATCCGTAAGTACACACATCAAAAGTGTCTAGGGATCAAGAACATTTTTAGCTCTAAAAAATAATCTAATTTATTTAAATCAAATCTAATCTTCTGGATTAGTCTCCTACCTAATTCCCCATGCTTGTATCAATGACTTATCACCACATTTTGAATAAATTATGAATGAATTCAGTTTTTGTAAAATATATTCTT